>JAASAO010001072.1:0-44495 GCA_017311375.1 Mytilus coruscus | reverse complement strand
ACTATTCAAGCTGTTGCCATGTTCATTCTCTTCAATATAAAGACAGACACCTGTCCATGGCTACAGTTTATAAACTTGTCCATCTTTAGAGAATAATTGTTCCCAGCACATGAATTACTTTCCTATGACATACTGGAATTGTGTATAACAGTTGTTTTTTCCATATTTCCACCCACTTTGATGCAATTTACAATTTAAAATCACTATTCAAGCTGTCGGCCATGTTCATTCTCTTCAATATAAAGACAGACACCTGTCCATGGCTACAGTTTATAAACTTGTCCATCTTTAGAGAATAATTGTTCCCAGCACATGAATAACTTTCCTATGACATACTGGAATTGTGTATAACAGTTGTTTTTCCATATTTCCACCCACTTTGATGCAATTTACAATTTAAAATCACTATTCAAGCTGTCGGCCATGTTCATTCTCTTCAATATAAAGACAGACACCTGTCCATGGCTACAGTTTATAAAATTGTCCATCTTTAAAGAACAATTGTACCCATCACCGGTATTCCTTTCCCAAGACATACTGGTTTTGTGTATATAAATTGTTTTTTTCATTATTTCCACCACTTTGATGACATTTACAATTTTATATATATTTACATTCAGTATCTGACAGCATTTTTTTTTTTTAACAGGATCCTGCATTTTATAAAAGAACAAAGATGTTGATCAAATTTACCTAACAGTGCAGCATACATTTACAAGAGATGTAATATCATACATGTGCTGAATTTAGGACTCCCAAGCCTTTCTGATTGAAAATAAGACTCCCTGGCAGACAGGAACTACTATTTGTTAGTGATGATTTTTTCAAATGTGACTGCATAGTCTTGTATTGGACCGATTACTACTATCAATGTGATACTTAAAATGGTTATGTAGGAGAGAAATTACATGTGCTTATCCACCATATTATTGTAGTTCATATATTATAGTTCATATGCCAAACTTGATGTACATGTGTATGCGATTTGTGTGCAAGTAATGGTGACATCATTGAACTAAGAACAAATACAAGACTGCATTCAATCTATTGAATTTGAAGCAGAAGTGACACAGTGGCAGTTGTGCAGAGACTATATGGAAAAATGCAAATAAATATCTTGTGTTCAACTTCATTTGTCTTCTTTACATTTACAAAGTATACATGTACATAGTTTTTACATACATGTATAACAATATGATGATGTAGTATGATTGCCAATGAGACAATGATTTACATGTATGACTATCATTGGAAGGCCACTCTATAATATCTTTGTACATCATGAGAATGGAAATGCTTCCTTTGTACCATAAAGGTAGCATAATGTAAAAAAAAAGAGAAAATGTTCATTTATTCAACAACACTCCTGTGAATATATAACTTGACAGTACTAAAGGCAAAATATTTCGTTTCACAAATTCTTTCCTCTCCTCGAAAGTAACATATTTAATTGTTTACATGAAATGACAAAATGTGTAGAATAAGAAGCAAGAAATGTTCACTCTACTTGTACACTAGTCGCTCATATTGGTCATCATCTATGTTTGTTTCAGTTATTTAACAATGGTGCCTGTTTATATTTATCTGTTTCGTTGTGTTGTTTCAGTTTTACAGGTCCTCATTCTGTGATCACTATTTCACCTCTCCTGTTTTGAAAAATGTTTATGCAAATATTTTCTGCAATAAATTGAAAAGGCACAGATGCTATGACTAAACAGAAATGTGAGGTATATGTCAATGAGACAACAACCCGACGACAAAAATATTCTTTGCACATCTATGAATGTTTAAAAATTCTTGTGGAGGTCAAAAGCACATAACGTGTACTTATATATCCGTGACCTGGTACATGTATGTACCTATTGATGCATTCCGTCCTAAACATAAGTTGTGTGAAGAGACCAAGCAGTTTATATGCTTATAAAAACTGATATTAAAATGACTTCCTGTATAACAAATTCCGGGAATGAGACACTATTTTATTTAAACCAGATGAGATATTAGTGGTAAAGGTTTGAACAGAAGCAGGAGATGTCAAGGGCAATACAAAAGTACAAGGTCGTGTAACACAGGAAAAATAACAAATGAAAAGAAAATAACAGCCCACATAGCACTGCACCGAAAATTACCTTGAACAACATAAACCCACAAAAGATCAGATAAAACTTGTGTACAATTTTAAATCTTTCTAATTTCAAACTCGAGTTTCACTACCCGATAGGAAAGAGTAAAGATAAGAATGTTGCAGTACTCGGTGGTCTATGAAACAGAACATTAAAATTCTACAGTTCAGCAGAGTATTTTACTGTACTTATGATACACATTGTTTTTAATCAGAGTCTGTGATATTAAGTCTTAAAAACTACAAATAATGACAGATTCATATTCAATATTTCATGGCAGCAAAAAGTGATTTCGACAACACTATAATGTACGCACTTCATTTAGGAAATTCGTGCAAAGGTTCCACAAATAATTTAATTTTAGTCAATCAAAATTAAACATTATAATTAAATTAAAACAGATATAAAATCAGTTTCCCACGAGACAAAATTCTACTGGCTACATATTTTTTATATGAAAAAGTTGCTTTATTTCTTTTCTTGACATGTTAAATGACTATTTTTTTTCCTGATTGAATACTATAGTATAGTATAGCCCAGTGTTTCTGTTAAAATAAAGTTCTGGTCATGGTTAAAATAATATGTCAGAATATGTTAGTTGTAAAAACAATTACCAAGTAATAATCCATTTAGAACTTCACCTCCGGCAAAATTCAGGTGATCGGAGGGCAATAAATTGCGTAATCGCACACCTGTGAATCCACAGTCACAACTCTAAGGAAATAATGACCGGAAAATCGGACACACATAATTTCACTGTGTAATTTAGAAGCAAACTTTAGCAAAGGAATGTTTCTTGTAATATCATGATCATTACCAGATTTTACTTTTAAATTAAAAGAAATGCCGAAAAAAGAAAAATATTTTCTCAATCAAATACATTAAAAAATACAACTATTTCAAGTAGTTTTTAGAAAAGAAATGATTTGATCTGAAATAAGTTTTCCTATTACTTTTCTTGATTAGCTATCGAGGTTATTCATCCCTGACTTGTTTACATGTTGTAGAATAATTATCGACGAGAATCTCATTCCGGGCCGCGTGTTTTAACGGGATTTCACGGAGTTGCCAATCTCTGTGTATATATGTCTCTGTGTAAAAGTAGAGACATACAGTGGTTACCCAGGAGCTTCTAAGCATTTAATAATTATATTCTTATAAACTTGCACAGCTTGTTTAGTTCAGACGGGTTGTTGATATTCATTAGATCCTGACATTTTTAAATATTTGGTCTGTTTACAAAATGATGCTTTAGTAGCATTTGTCTACTTTCGTCTATTGCCGAACATTCTAAAATGTAATGGAACTCGTCGCCAATATCACCGGAATTACACTAAGTACAAATACGATTTTCTCTCTGAATATTTTGCCATCTACCAATTTCGATATGGATTTTTGTGTTTAAAGTTCTATATCTGCAAAAAGAAGCAATATTTTTGCGGTACGTCTAAAATCCGCTTAGGACCTCTTGAGTGCACTCAGGACATGTAATAGATGTTTTAGTGAACGTTAAGGGTATGCATTCGATAAATAATTTAATTTTTGATCTTATATTTTGTGTTTTGATAAAATCAATTCAATATTTGAGAAGCTATTTATGTTTTTATCGGCACGCGCCGTTATTTGGGATTTGTTATGCATGCGGTGCTTTGCTTTTGCGCCAATTGGCATTTCATTTGCGCCAAAATAATCTTTCATTTGCGCCACAAACCATATTTCATTTGCGCCAAAATAAAACATTTCATTTGCGCCAATAATACAGGTAGATACAGGTAAATAGTATAAGAAATAGTTTTGTACAGAAGAGACTTTAATAATAACTTTGAGACCCTTTTTGATTGCACAATACAATATATTCCCTGAAATCATCGTAACCATGATGAAAGCACTATACACTGATACGTTCAAATAAGAGACTTTTCATGACAATGTTAAAACACAGTTCTGTTATAAGTTAAAGAGAACATGAAACCTAAAAGTAAGCACTATACGGTCCGTGTAACACTTATCATTTCAAGATTTTAAAAGTTTTCAAATTTAAGATTTTTGGAATTTTGATCAAAGTTTTAAAATATCAAAATTCCTAAATTGAAAAGTTTTGAAATTTTGAAATTTTCATAAATAATTAAAATTTTAAAATTCTAAATACCGTTTTTAAATTTCATAGTTTAGATATTTGATCAAACTTTAAAAGTACTAAACTTAACGTGCAGTTTTGATTATTTCGCTTTTTGAAAGTTTGATTTTTTAAATTTTTGATAAAGATATCAAAAATAGAAAAGGGGCAAAAAAGAGGGGTACCTGTAAACTACGAAACGGGAATAAAAGCGGAACGAAACGATACAAAATGAAATAAACAGTTACTGTTACTAAAAAGTTAATGTATAAAATAAGACCAGAGGTAGACAGTTGTATTTCTCAAAAGCGGAGAATTCATTTTAAAGCAAGAAACACGGCTCTGATTATGACCATTCTTGGTTAGGAATAAAAAGCACGAAATATATCAAACAATTTAATAAATGCAAAATAAATAATTAAAAGGAGAAGTTAGTTTTGTTATAAAACAAATTGGACATCACATGAAATAACAGTATCCTGAATCTTTTAAGGTTTTGCATCTATTGAATAAAATTATTTAAACCGGCATCAAACAAGTAGATTTACTTTAAAATAAAAAAATATAATCTCTAATATAAGCTTAGCGTTTCAGATAAATAATTTAGAACTTTTTGGTTTCCCCAGCGCCCAACATTAAGAAGTAGCAGTGAAAACTGACCAACTCGCATGCAGTAGGCCAAATAGTATGGTAACTAAAGGTTAATTATGTTTATATTTTCTGCTGCACTTTAGGCAATAAAATAAAATTCCCTCAAATTTGATTTCTTTTTTTTTTGCTCTACGACTATTTGCAACATGTCGGCAGATGGAATCATTGAATGTTCGTTCTGAACGATCATCTCAGTTAACATTTTATCAATTTCAAATTGTTGGCCTTCAAATATTCGGCTTTTGAGCGTTCCTGATGAAGGTAGATCCAGAAAACCGCTTCGGTAGCATGCAATTTTTAACGTTAAAGTTTTCAATTTTATAGATTGCATGACGATCATTATTGTATATTGCCTTTATCATTGATTTCAGTTCAAAGTATTGATACGGAACGCTTACTGAGTTTATGATGTCGCAATGAACGTTGTGCAAGCCACGAATGTGGGAGGTTGTTGATATCTATTCTACAATGTTACCCGCTATACACGCTGAATTTAAGAGTACTAAGATCAAATATTAGTAGCTTGAGCCAGGTTATAACCTATCTAAATAAACTCATTATAGATAGATACCAGGATGGAGATCTTTGTATTTGCGCTAGACGCGCGTTTTGTCTTCAAAAGACTCATCAGTGACGTTCGAATCAAATAAAGTTAAAAGGCCAAATAAAGTCAAATAAAATCAAAAGGCCAAATAAAGTCAAATAAAATCAAAAGGCCAAATAAAGTCAAATAAAATCAAAAGGCCAAATAAAGAAAACGTTAACATCCAGCTCATTATAAATTCAGTATTCCTTCCGTATCATTACTTGGAACTGAAATCAATCATAAAAGGCAATATATTATCGTCATGCAATCGATAAAAAATGGAAACAAAACGTTAAAAGTTGCATGCGACCGAAGCGCTTTTTCTGGATCTACCTTCATCAGGAAAGCTAAAAAGTCGAATAATACTATTTGGCCTACTACGAGTTGGTCAGTTTTCACTGTTACTCCTGAATGTTGGGCATTGGGGACACCAAATACCTCTCAATTATTTATCTCAAACGCTAACCTTATATTAGAGATTTTTTAAAAGTAAATCAACTTGCTTGATGCCGGTTAAAATAGGTTTAAATATCTTTGTTTAATAGATGCACAACCTTAAAAATTTCTTGATACTGTTATCCCATGCGATGTCTAATATGTTTTATAAAAACGACTTCTTCTTTTAATTATTTATTTTGTAATTAAAATGATTTGATATACTTCGTGCTATTTATTCCTAACTAAGAATGATTATAATCAAATAAAATTGAGAATGGAAATGGGAATGTGTCAAAGAGACAACAACCCGACCACAGAACAGACAACAACAGAAGGTCACCAATA
The DNA here is from genome assembly GCA_017311375.1 of Mytilus coruscus. Taxonomy (NCBI): domain Eukaryota; kingdom Metazoa; phylum Mollusca; class Bivalvia; order Mytilida; family Mytilidae; genus Mytilus; species Mytilus coruscus. The sequence continues at coordinate 38,236 of JAASAO010001072.1, read as the reverse complement.
GGTCTTCAATGCAGCGAGAAATTCCCGCACCCGGAGGCGTCCTTAAGCTGGCCCCTAAACAAATATATATACTGGTTCAGTGATAATGGACGTCATACTAAACTCCAAATTATACACAAGAAACTAAAAGTAAAAATAATACAAGACTAACAAAGGCCAGAGGCTCCTGACTTGGGACAGGCGCAAAATGCGGCGGGGTTAAACATGTTTATGAGATCTCAACCTCCCCTATACCTCTAGCCAATGTAGAAAAGTAAACGCATAACAATACGCACATTAAAAGTCAGTTAAAGAGAAGTCCGAGTCCGATGTCAGAAGATGTAACAAAAGAAAATAAACAAAATGACAATAATACATAAATAACAACAGACTACTAGCAGTTAACTGACATGCCAGCTCCAGACCTCAATTAAACTGATTGAAAGATTATGTCTTCATCATATGAATATCAGGCACAATCCCTCCCGTTAGGGTTTAGTATCATACCATCATAAAATATATGAGAAGAGCATAACCCGTGTCATGCCAACAACTGGTTTTAAATAAATGTGTTTAGTTCCGATGTAAAGACCCTATAAGTGAATCAATATTAAAGCCAAAATATGCAATCTTTAATGACCTGACAACAGTATCGTAACTATATCCCTTCTTAATAAGTCTATTTAAAGGTTTTGTTAGCTTCTGAGGTGAATACTGACATTTTAGTGCTTTATAAAGAATATTACCATAAAAGATTGGATGTGAAATACCTGAACGTATAAGAAGTCTGCATGTTGAGCTATATTTACGAATGATGTCCTTGTACCGATGATAAAATTTAGTAAATGTTTTGACTAGTTTGTGATATCGAAAACCCTGGTGTAATAATTTTCTGTAATACATAAATTTCTTTCGTTAAAATCTGAAACGTTGTTACATACACGAGCGAATCGTACAAGTTGAGATATATAACACCGTAAGATGGTGACAAGGAACGTCACCATCTAAAATGGATAATTAACGATAGGAAATGAAAATCATCTCTTTTATCATAAATTTTTGTATTAAGCTTTCCGTTAATGATATAGATATCAAGATCGAGGAAAGGGCAGTGGTCATTGTTAGTATTAGCTTTATTTAAAGTAAGTTCAACAGGATAAATTTCTTTAGTATACATACTGAAGTCGTCATTATTGAGAGCCAATATATCATCCAAATATCTAAAAGTATTATTAAATTTTGTATCAGATGTTGTTTCGATGGGTCTTTGCTGATTTTAGTCATAAATTGTAACTCATAGCAATACAAAAACAGGTCCGCAATAAGTGGTGCACAGTTAGTCCCCATTGGAATTCCGATAACCTGACGATATACGGAATCTCCAAAGCGAACAAAAATATTATCTAGTAAAATTCAAGGGCAGATATAGTATCAAAGCATGTCCAATTGACATAGTTCTTTTGTTTATTGCTACTAAAAATGACCTAAAAGAGTTAGAACATATGTATTCACATTCTGACTTTTAAATGCCCATTTAATTAGGTGTGTGAATTTTTCTTAATGAGAATGTGAGGCAATGTGGTATACAGGGTAGAAAAATCAAAACTTTGAACAGATTCAAAATCACCAATATAAGCATGCAATTTATCAAGTACTTCCAACGAGTTTTTGACACTCCAAAAGTAATTAATTCCACTATTTTCAAAGGCCTTATTTGAACAATTTATTATCAGGTTTTGATTGTACCAAGTGAACTGGTAAGAAGAATAGACAATTTAGTAGTGGAACAATGGCTTGAAGACGAAATAAATCTATATTTGTAAGGTGTTTTATGTAGCTTCGGAAGCCAGTACATAGTTGGGACTTTCATTGTATTTGGTTCTGCTTGTAAAGAGGTAGCTAAAAGTTTATGTTTGTTACAGATGTCGTTTTCTCAAAATGGAGTCAGTTGGAATGTTGGTGAATTGGTGATTTCTTTTTTCAGAACCTCAATGTAAAATTTACGTCAAACAATAATGATATTATTAGCAGCTTTATCGGCCGGGACAAAAACAAATTCCTTGGCTAGTTCTTTAAGTTTATGTTTGATACGAGAAATAGGTTTATTATGGTTGTTGTTAAGAGTAAAATGTTCTTTAAAATGTTGAATACGTATATCAACTATGTTCATTACTGAATTAAAAAAGAGTCCAAAGATTTTTGTCAGCTTTTTCCCGTTTTATCCATTTTAAACAGTAAGTACGGAGTGAGTCGTGGATGATATTACGACACTCATTCCAATTAATGATTGACGGGGGACGATATTTAGGTCCTTTACTGAGGAATGATTTTAACTCTCGGTCTTGAACGATGTTAAGATCTCCTGTTATAACATGGGAAATGGGTCCATAAATGTATTCGGAATTACTGCAATTACATGAAGTAGGTGTATTTTCACTGATATTAACATCTTTACACAATTGGCTATAATTAAACACATATTTCCGGGTAGATTTCTTGTAAATATAACAAATAAGAGGGAGCTCAGTATTATCAAAATATCCAGGAATTTGTTCTTTAACAGAATGGTCGTTAAAAATACCGGCAATATTTACAAAATCAAAACCTTTATTGACATACTTTATTTTAATAAAATGTTTTTTATGATCTTCAGGGCGATCAATTTTGGGAAACAGTTTAGAATAACAATATGCCATTATAATTTGAACGATTTCATACTTAGGACTGCTATATGAAATTGTGTTGCAATCCTCTAAAATTTTATTTAACTTATTAACCGGTAATGAACAGAGCTTTGTTAACAGATAATGTCTGCCATTGTTTTTTGAAATAGAAATTAGGTCCGAAATATTGGTATGATTGGTCCGAAATTTTCTTTGATTGCGATTTTTCTACGACCATGAGAACGGTTTTACGAACAGTTTTAGAAACTATATCCAAAATGTTAACAGAATCGGTTCTTGATATATTACCAATTCCCATGATATTATCATTAAGACCGAGAGGGTAGACTGTCTGTAATTTTTTAATCCAATTTAATTCAATTATTTTCCGTGATCGTACAAACTTTGAATGAGATTCACCAGGCTGCTTATTTACTACTTCTAAAGGTTGAACTGTTAAATATTTAATAGGATGATTGTGCTTTTTAAGGTGTTGATAAATGATACTTTTGAATTTATTGGGTCTTTTAAAACGATACAGGTGTTCTTGCGTGCGTTTAGATAAAATCGCCCAGTTTCACCTACGTACTGAATACCGCATCCCGGTTTGTTTCATGTGAGTAAATAAATAATACTGTTTGTTTTTCAAGTTATATCAGTTTCAAAATTTAAAGAAAATGTGCGACCATTAAACGTGGACCTTACCGTATTGTTGGTGGAAAGACGGGGACATGTAAGTCATTTTTTGGCATGACACTTATCGATAGAAGGGTAACCACGATTTTTATTGTTAAAAATGTTAGCGATGGTAGTATTTTTAGATAAGCGATTTTGAAGATTGAGACGTGTAGATACCCTTTGAACGAGTTTAGTATTTAATATTTTTCCATTTCTAAGCTTCATATTTGTTTTTGTTTGTGGATTTTATTAGAAAGGAGCAAAGACTGGCGTCCAGAATATGAACCAGCATACAATCAATTAAATTATGTAAAATGATAATTCTGTTCGGCTAAAGATGTCAAACGCTATCCGTCATTAATTACCCGAAAAATAAAACAAAAGATAGGGTATATCAGGGTAGCGACTGACGTCTGACTAAATAGTAGAATGGGGCTGAAAATTGAAATACTACTTTTTGATAAATATTCCTAAAGTAATGAACTAGAGAAGTTCTCGCTCGGACACACACTCCATAATCTAGTATATTATAAGAGCATAAACCTGAAGCACGGGGAGGCACTCTACTGTCTCCACACGGCACTAAAGACAAACTCTGTAAAAAATAAAATTGAGAATGGAAATGGGGAATGTGTCAAAGAGACAACAACCCGACCACAGAACAGACAACAACAGAAGGTCACCAATAGGTCTTCAATGCAGCGAGAAATTCCCGCACCCGGAGGCGTCCTTAAGCTGGCCCCTAAACAAATATATATACTAGTTCAGTGATAATGGACGTCATACTAAACTCCAAATTATACACAAGAAACTAAAAGTAAAAATAATACAAGACTAACAAAGGCCAGAGGCTCCTGACTTGGGACAGGCGCAAAATGCGGCGGGTTAAACATGTTTATGAGATCTCAACCTCCCCTATACCTCTAGCCAATGTAGAAAAGTAAACGCATAACAATACGCACATTAAAAGTCAGTTAAAGAGAAGTCCGAGTCCGATGTCAGAAGATGTAACAAAAGAAAATAAACAAAATGACAATAATACATAAATAACAACAGACTACTAGCAGTTAACTGACATGCCAGCTCCAGACCTCAATTAAACTGATTGAAAGATTATGTCTTCATCATATGAATATCAGGCACAATCCCTCCCGTTAGGGTTTAGTATCATACCATCATAAAATATATGAGAAGAGCATAACCCGTGTCATGCCAACAACTGGTTTTAAATAAATGTGTTTAGTTCCGATGCAAAGACCCTATAAGTGAATCAATATTAAAGCCAAAATATGCAATCTTTAATGACCTGACAACAGTATCGTAACTATATCCCTTCTTAATAAGTCTATTTAAAGGTTTTGTTAGCTTCTGAGGTGAATACTGACATTTTAGTGCTTTATAAAGAATATTACCATAAAAGATTGGATGTGAAATACCTGAACGTATAAGAAGTCTGCATGTTGAGCTATATTTACGAATGATGTCCTTGTACCGATGATAAAATTTAGTAAATGTTTTGACTAGTTTGTGATATCGAAAACCCTGGTGTAATAATTTTCTGTAATACATAAATTTCTTTCGTTAAAATCTGAAACGTTGTTACATACACGAGCGAATCGTACAAGTTGAGATATATAAACACCGTAAGATGGTGACAAGGAACGTCACCATCTAAAATGGATAATTAACGATAGGAAATGAAAATCATCTCTTTTATCATAAATTTTGTATTAAGCTTTCCGTTAATGATATAGATATCAAGATCGAGGAAAGGGCAGTGGTCATTGTTAGTATTAGCTTTATTTAAAGTAAGTTCAACAGGATAAATTTCTTTAGTATACATACTGAAGTCGTCATTATTGAGAGCCAATATATCATCCAAATATCTAAAAGTATTATTAAATTTTTGTATCAGATGTTGTTTCGATGGGTCTTTGCTGATTTTAGTCATAAATTGTAACTCATAGCAATACAAAACAGGTCCGCAATAAGTGGTGCACAGTTAGTCCCCATTGGAATTCCGATAACCTGACGATATACGGAATCTCCAAAGCGAACAAAAATATTATCTAGTAAAATTCAAGGGCAGATATAGTATCAAAGCATGTCCAATTGACATAGTTCTTTTGTTTATTGCTACTAAAAATGACCTAAAAGAGTTAGAACATATGTATTCACATTCTGACTTTTAAATGCCCATTTAATTAGGTGTGTGAATTTTTCTTAATGAGAATGTGAGGCAATGTGGTATACAGGGTAGAAAAATCAAAACTTTGAACAGATTCAAAATCACCAATATAAGCATGCAATTTATCAAGTACTTCCAACGAGTTTTGACACTCCAAAAGTAATTAATTCCACTATTTTCAAAGGCCTTATTTGAACAATTTATTATCAGGTTTTTGATTGTACCAAGTGAACTGGTAAGAAGAATAGACAATTTAGTAGTGGAACAATGGCTTGAAGACGAAATAAATCTATATTTGTAAGGTGTTTTATGTAGCTTCGGAAGCCAGTACATAGTTGGGACTTTCATTGTATTTGGTTCTGCTTGTAAAGAGGTAGCTAAAAGTTTATGTTTGTTACAGATGTCGTTTTCTGAAAATGGAGTCAGTTGGAATGTTGGTGAATTGGTGATTTCTTTTTCAGAACCTCAATGTAAAATTTACGTCAAACAATAATGATATTATTAGCAGCTTTATCGGCCGGGACAAAACAAATTCCTTGGCTAGTTCTTTAAGTTTATGTTTGATACGAGAAATAGGTTTATTATGGTTGTTGTTAAGAGTAAAATGTTCTTTAAAATGTTGAATACGTATATCAACTATGTTCATTACTGAATTAAAAAGAGTCCAAAGATTTTTGTCAGCTTTTTCCCGTTTTATCCATTTTAAACAGTAAGTACGGAGTGAGTCGTGGATGATATTACGACACTCATTCCAATTAATGATTGACGGGGGACGATATTTAGGTCCTTTACTGAGGAATGATTTTAACTCTCGGTCTTGAACGATGTTAAGATCTCCTGTTATAACATGGGAAATGGGTCCATAAATGTATTCGGAATTACTGCAATTACATGAAGTAGGTGTATTTTCACTGATATTAACATCTTTACACAATTGGCTATAATTAAACACATATTTCCGGGTAGATTTCTTGTAAATATAACAAATAAGAGGGAGCTCAGTATTATCAAAATATCCAGGAATTTGTTCTTTAACAGAATGGTCGTTAAAAATACCGGCAATATTTACAAAATCAAAACCTTTATTGACATACTTTATTTTAATAAAATGTTTTTTATGATCTTCAGGGCGATCAATTTTGGGAAACAGTTTAGAATAACAATATGCCATTATAATTTGAACGATTTCATACTTAGGACTGCTATATGAAATTGTGTTGCAATCCTCTAAAATTTTATTTAACTTATTAACCGGTAATGAACAGAGCTTTGTTAACAGATAATGTCTGCCATTGTTTTTTGAAATAGAAATTAGGTCCGAAATATTGGTATGATTGGTCCGAAATTTTCTTTGATTGCGATTTTTCTACGACCATGAGAACGGTTTTACGAACAGTTTTAGAAACTATATCCAAAATGTTAACAGAATCGGTTCTTGATATATTACCAATTCCCATGATATTATCATTAAGACCGAGAGGGTAGACTGTCTGTAATTTTTAATCCAATTTAATTCAATTATTTTCCGTGATCGTACAAACTTTGAATGAGATTCACCAGGCTGCTTATTTACTACTTCTAAAGGTTGAACTGTTAAATATTTAATAGGATGATTGTGCTTTTAAGGTGTTGATAAATGATACTTTTGAATTTATTGGGTCTTTTAAAACGATACAGGTGTTCTTGCGTGCGTTTAGATAAAAATCGCCCAGTTTCACCTACGTACTGAATACCGCATCCCGGTTTGTTTCATGTGAGTAAATAAATAATACTGTTTGTTTTCAAGTTATATCAGTTTCAAAATTTAAAGAAAATGTGCGACCATTAAACGTGGACCTTACCGTATTGTTGGTGGAAAGACGGGGACATGTAAGTCATTTTTGGCATGACACTTATCGATAGAAGGGTAACCACGATTTTATTGTTAAAAATGTTAGCGATGGTAGTATTTTAGATAAGCGATTTTGAAGATTGAGACGTGTAGATACCCTTTGAACGAGTTTAGTATTTAATATTTTTCCATTTCTAAGCTTCATATTTGTTTTTGTTTGTGGATTTTATTAGAAAGGAGCAAAGACTGGCGTCCAGAATATGAACCAGCATACAATCAATTAAATTATGTAAAATGATAATTCTGTTCGGCTAAAGATGTCAAACGCTATCCGTCATTAATTACCCGAAAAATAAAACAAAAGATAGGGTATATCAGGGTAGCGACTGACGTCTGACTAAATAGTAGAATGGGGCTGAAAATTGAAATACTACTTTTTGATAAATATTCCTAAAGTAATGAACTAGAGAAGTTCTCGCTCGGACACACACTCCATAATCTAGTATATTATAAGAGCATAAACCTGAAGCACGGGAGGCACTCTACTGTCTCCACACGGCACTAAAGACAAACTCTGTAAAAATAAAATTGAGAATGGAAATGGGAATGTGTCAAAGAGACAACAACCCGACCACAGAACAGACAACAACAGAAGGTCACCAATAGGTCTTCAATGCAGCGAGAAATTCCCGCACCCGGAGGCGTCCTTAAGCTGGCCCCTAAACAAATATATATACTAGTTCAGTGATAATGGACGTCATACTAAACTCCAAATTATACACAAGAAACTAAAAGTAAAAATAATACAAGACTAACAAAGGCCAGAGGCTCCTGACTTGGGACAGGCGCAAAATGCGGCGGGGTTAAACATGTTTATGAGATCTCAACCTCCCCTATACCTCTAGCCAATGTAGAAAAGTAAACGCATAACAATACGCACATTAAAAGTCAGTTAAAGAGAAGTCCGAGTCCGATGTCAGAAGATGTAACAAAAGAAAATAAACAAAATGACAATAATACATAAATAACAACAGACTACTAGCAGTTAACTGACATGCCAGCTCCAGACCTCAATTAAACTGATTGAAAGATTATGTCTTCATCATATGAATATCAGGCACAATCCCTCCCGTTAGGGTTTAGTATCATACCATCATAAAATATATGAGAAGAGCATAACCCGTGTCATGCCAACAACTGGTTTTAAATAAATGTGTTTAGTTCCGATGTAAAGACCCTATAAGTGAATCAATATTAAAGCCAAAATATGCAATCTTTAATGACCTGACAACAGTATCGTAACTATATCCCTTCTTAATAAGTCTATTTAAAGGTTTTGTTAGCTTCTGAGGTGAATACTGACATTTTAGTGCTTTATAAAGAATATTACCATAAAAGATTGGATGTGAAATACCTGAACGTATAAAAAGTCTGCATGTTGAGCTATATTTACGAATGATGTCCTTGTACCGATGATAAAATTTAGTAAATGTTTTGACTAGTTTGTGATATCGAAAACCCTGGTGTAATAATTTTCTGTAATACATAAATTTCTTTCGTTAAAATCTGAAACGTTGTTACATACACGAGCGAATCGTACAAGTTGAGATATATAAACACCGTAAGATGGTGACAAGGGAACGTCACCATCTAAAATGGATAATTAACGATAGGAAATGAAAATCATCTCTTTTATCATAAATTTTGTATTAAGCTTTCCGTTAATGATATAGATATCAAGATCGAGGAAAGGGCAGTGGTCATTGTTAGTATTAGCTTTATTTAAAGTAAGTTCAACAGGATAAATTTCTTTAGTATACATACTGAAGTCGTCATTATTGAGAGCCAATATATCATCCAAATATCTAAAAGTATTATTAAATTTTTGTATCAGATGTTGTTTCGATGGGTCTTTGCTGATTTTAGTCATAAATTGTAACTCATAGCAATACAAAAACAGGTCCGCAATAAGTGGTGCACAGTTAGTCCCATTGGAATTCCGATAACCTGACGATATACGGAATCTCCAAAGCGAACAAAAATATTATCTAGTAAAAATTCAAGGGCAGATATAGTATCAAAGCATGTCCAATTGACATAGTTCTTTTGTTTATTGCTACTAAAAAATGACCTAAAAGAGTTAGAACATATGTATTCACATTCTGACTTTTAAATGCCCATTTAATTAGGTGTGTGAATTTTTCTTAATGAGAATGTGAGGCAATGTGGTATACAGGGTAGAAAAATCAAAACTTTGAACAGATTCAAAATCACCAATATAAGCATGCAATTTATCAAGTACTTCCAACGAGTTTTTGACACTCCAAAAGTAATTAATTCCACTATTTTCAAAGGCCTTATTTGAACAATTTATTATCAGGTTTTTGATTGTACCAAGTGAACTGGTAAGAAGAATAGACAATTTAGTAGTGGAACAATGGCTTGAAGACGAAATAAATCTATATTTGTAAGGTGTTTTATGTAGCTTCGGAAGCCAGTACATAGTTGGGACTTTCATTGTATTTGGTTCTGCTTGTAAAGAGGTAGCTAAAAGTTTATGTTTGTTACAGATGTCGTTTTCTCAAAATGGAGTCAGTTGGAATGTTGGTGAATTGGTGATTTCTTTTTTCAGAACCTCAATGTAAAATTTACGTCAAACAATAATGATATTATTAGCAGCTTTATCGGCCGGGACAAAACAAATTCCTTGGCTAGTTCTTTAAGTTTATGTTTGATACGAGAAATAGGTTTATTATGGTTGTTGTTAAGAGTAAATGTTCTTTAAAATGTTGAATACGTATATCAACTATGTTCATTACTGAATTAAAAAAGAGTCCAAAGATTTTTGTCAGCTTTTTCCCGTTTTATCCATTTTAAACAGTAAGTACGGAGTGAGTCGTGGATGATATTACGACACTCATTCCAATTAATGATTGACGGGGGACGATATTTAGGTCCTTTACTGAGGAATGATTTTAACTCTCGGTCTTGAACGATGTTAAGATCTCCTGTTATAACATGGGAAATGGGTCCATAAATGTATTCGGAATTACTGCAATTACATGAAGTAGGTGTATTTTCACTGATATTAACATCTTTACACAATTGGCTATAATTAAACACATATTTCCGGGTAGATTTCTTGTAAATATAACAAATAAGAGGGAGCTCAGTATTATCAAAATATCCAGGAATTTGTTCTTTAACAGAATGGTCGTTAAAAATACCGGCAATATTTACAAAATCAAAACCTTTATTGACATACTTTATTTTAATAAAATGTTTTTTATGATCTTCAGGGCGATCAATTTTGGGAAACAGTTTAGAATAACAATATGCCATTATAATTTGAACGATTTCATACTTAGGACTGCTATATGAAATTGTGTTGCAATCCTCTAAAATTTTATTTAACTTATTAACCGGTAATGAACAGAGCTTTGTTAACAGATAATGTCTGCCATTGTTTTTTGAAATAGAAATTAGGTCCGAAATATTGGTATGATTGGTCCGAAATTTTCTTTGATTGCGATTTTTCTACGACCATGAGAACGGTTTTACGAACAGTTTTAGAAACTATATCCAAAATGTTAACAGAATCGGTTCTTGATATATTACCAATTCCCATGATATTATCATTAAGACCGAGAGGGTAGACTGTCTGTAATTTTTTAATCCAATTTAATTCAATTATTTTCCGTGATCGTACAAACTTTGAATGAGATTCACCAGGCTGCTTATTTACTACTTCTAAAGGTTGAACTGTTAAATATTTAATAGGATGATTGTGCTTTTTAAGGTGTTGATAAATGATACTTTTGAATTTATTGGGTCTTTTAAAACGATACAGGTGTTCTTGCGTGCGTTTAGATAAAATCGCCCAGTTTCACCTACGTACTGAATACCGCATCCCGGTTTGTTTCATGTGAGTAAATAAATAATACTGTTTGTTTTTCAAGTTATATCAGTTTCAAAATTTAAAGAAAATGTGCGACCATTAAACGTGGACCTTACCGTATTGTTGGTGGAAAGACGGGGAAATGTAAGCCGTGTTTACAGGTACCCTTTTTCGCCCCTTTTCTATTTTTGACATCTTAATCAAAATTTAAAAATCAAACTTTCAAAAGCGAAATAATCAAAACTGCACGTTAAGTTTAGTACTTTTAAAGTTTGATCAAATATCTAAACTATAAAATTTAAAAACGATATTTAGTATTTTAATATTTTAATTATTTGGTGATAATTTCAAAATTTCAAAACTTTTAAACAATTTGGAATTTTGATATTTTAAAACTTTGATCAAAATTCCAAAAATCTAAAATTTAAAAACTTTTTGAAATTTTGAATTGATAAGTGTTACACGGACCCTATACACTGGAGTAAAACCAAAAGTTTGTTCTGAAACAAGACTTTTTAGCAAGGGCTCGGATGTCCTCATGTACACAGGATAACCTATATGTGTGGTCATAAAGAAATACTTAGTTCCTCTATATAAAAATGAGGAGATGTGGTATGATAGCCAATGAGACAATTATCCACCAAAGTATAAATTAAGTGGATGAAAGCAATTGTAGACATCCGTACGGCCTTCAAAAATGAGAAAAACCCATACCGTATAGTCGGATATAAACAGCCCCGACATGTTATATATGAAACAATCCAATTGAAAAAAATAACGGCTTGTTTGTTTTCAGAATTGACAATTTCCATCTTGACACATAAAACATGTGATCACTAAGTGACTCTCAGTTTTATATTAGAAATTGAGTTTGAACTTACATAGTTGCGTACATGGAATACTCTAAAAAAAAATCTTATTCACGATGAAGCAATGAATATTTTAAACTTTTCCGCTATATTACCTGAAAAATGGCGCAAATGTAGTTTTATTTTTGGCGCAAATGAAAGATTGGATATTTATAAAATTGGCGCAAATGCAATGCGCCCCGACCGATGATCATATTCAATACCGATTAGCGTGTTGATTAGGTCGTTTGAACTTTAATAATTAGGTGTGTCAATGTGATTAGTGAGGATAATAAACACATACAAGTAAACTTGGTAAACAAAAACAAAAAAGGGTTCCTTTGAAAAAAATAAACATATATTGTTTTTGCAAAAATGTTAAATTAACTTTTCGTTTTTTTCAACTTTGTAATTTTGAAGCCAATTGAGAAATCCTCACAAAGTCGGAAAATTTTCCATTCAATTTATTTCATTTGAAAGCGTTAAAAAATTAGATCGAATTCATTACAAAATGTTGCATCTTTAGGTATCAAAACCCCGTTTTAACAGTGTTTGTCTACTTTAACCTATTGCCGAACATTCTAAAACATAATGAAACTCGTCCTCAATATCACTGGAATTACATTTAATATAAATAAAATTAATCTGCCATCTACCAATTTCGAAAGACATTTGTGTGTTCAAAGTTCTAAATCTACAAAAGAATCACTATTTTTGTTGCATAGAATACCCGGCTTCGCAAGTAAGAGTGTTCAGTTACATAGTCTAATCGTTTTTCCCCTATTTTCTAGAAACTCCTGATAGAGTTGAACATTATTAATAAACAGCTTACATCTGGGAACAGTATATCTAAATATGTCAATATATATGTTCCTGCTTACATATGTAAATCTTATTTAAAAAAAATCCATTAAAACTCATTCTTCTCCAGTAATACATTTCTTGAACGAGTGAAATTCTGAAATATTATTATATTTAGCTGTTATCTTTATTGCGATAAAGATAAAGATTTGTGAAAAAATACGATCTAATTTCAAATTTCATGAAGTAAGATTTATTCCCTTATAAATATAAGCTCGTTCTAGTCTATTAATAAATTTCTCGAACGAGTTTGAAAAGGAAATAAAATTTGAAGAAGGAATTTCTCATCAACATTTCCTTAATTTTCATGAAACAAATTTTGTTTTGTATCATAATTTATCGTAGGACGACTTGTATAAAATCCGTTCGTTCGGAACAAATCTTAACTTAAGAAGCTTCAGTTGATGCATACGGACCCAGTATAACAAGTCTTGAAGGTATTTAGATAAATTCTAAAAATACATCTATCTCCGTTTTCTCTCAGTTTCTGTCATTCATCGTATTTGGGTATTTTCTAATAATCAAAATTAAGTTTTGTAATCATTTTCGTATCACACTCCGTGCGTGCAGTACGATACGAAAATATGTCTACATGCAAGAATATAACAGGCAAAGATGAAAGTGATTTTTTAATTTTTTATTCATAATCGTAAAACGCTCAACGCATAAACTAAATTTAATGACATGAAACAATTCCGAAACAACTTAAAAATATTGTATAACGTGATTAAAACCATTGTTTTAATTAGCAATAAGGATAATAAAATATCAATGTAGGTTTCGAAATTTATACAATTTTTTAATAATTTATAATTTAGAGCTTTTGGAGAATTCTGTAGAGTAGCATACCATGTCTGTCTGAACTGGTCAGTTAATCTTAATTTAACAGTATCATACAACCAGTGTTTACTTATAAAATATTTAGTGTTCCATATATTTGATAGTCCACAATTATCAAGCACAGATTTTACATTTTTCACCAAGCTATATTTTCATTATAACTACCAGTAACAAGATTGTATAGAACAACAGATAGTTTCCTTTTTCTCCAGTTACAAGCTTTGCCCAATAATAGTACGTAATTTGATAAAAATATCAAGTAGGAATCGGCCTTGTTTTATGTGGAAATTACGTTATGTCCACTTGTGTCCGTCAGTAGCCCACTGTTTCTTAGAATTTTATATAGAATATCACTGTGTCCGCCTGTAGCCACCAGTTTCTAGAAGTTTTATCTAGAAACATCGTTGTGTCCAGCTGTGTCCGCCTGTAGCCAGCAGATTCTATAAGTTTTATATAGAAATTGCATTGTGTCCACTTGTGTCCGCCTGTAGCCACTAGTTTCTGGAAGTTTTATATAGAAATTACGTTGTGTCCACTTGTGTCCGCCTGTATCCCCAGTTTTTTATATTTTTTATATAAGAATTGTACTGTGTCCGGATGTGTCCGCCTGTAGCCAGCAGATTCTATAAGTTTTATATAGAAATTACGTTGTGTCCACTTGTGTCCGCCTGTATCCCCAGTTTTTTATAATTTTTATATAGGAATTGCACTGTGTCCAGCTGTGTCCGCCTGTAGCCAGCAGATTCCAGAAGTTTTATATAAAAATTACGTTGTGTCCACTTGTGTCCGTCTGTAGCCCCCTGTTTCTTAAAGTTTTATATAGAAATTGCACTGTGTCCACTTGTGTCCGCCTGTAGCCACCAGTTTCTAGAAGTTTTATATAGAAATATCGTTGTGTCCAGCTGTGTCCGCCTGTAGCCAGCAGATTCTATAAGTTTTATATAGAAATTACGTTGTGTCCACTTGTGTCCGCCTGTATCCCCAGTTTTTTATAATTTTTATATAGGAATTGCACTGTGTCCACTTGTGTCCGCCTGTAGCCACCAGTTTCTAGAAGTTTTATATAGAAATATCGTTGTGTCCAGCTGTGTCCGCCTGTAGCCAGCAGAATCTATAAGTTTTATATAGAAATTACGTTGTGTCCACTTGTGTCCGCCTGTATCCCCAGTTTTTTTATAATTTTTATATAGGAATTGCACTGTGTCCACTTGTGTCCGCCTGTAGCCACAAGTTCATAGAAGTTTATATAGAAATATCGTTGTGTCCAGCTGTGTCCGCCTGTAGCCAGCAGATTCTATAAGTTTTATATAGAAATTACGTTGTGTCCACTTGTGTCCGTCTGTAGCCCCCTGTTTCTTAAAGTTTTATATAGAAATTGCACTGTGTCCACTTGTGTCCGCCTGTAGTTACCAGTTTCTAGAAGTTTTATATAGAAATATCGTTGTGTCCAGCTGTGTCTGCCTGTAGCCAGCAGATTCTATAAGTTTTATATAGAAATTTAGTTCTGTCCACTTGTGTCCATCTGTAGCCCCTGTTTCTTAAAGTTTTATATAGAAATTGCACTGTGTCCAGCTGTGTCCGCTTGTATCCCCTATATCTTTAAAGTTTTATATAGAAATTGCACTGTGTCCACTTGTGTCCGCCTGTAGCCACCAGTTTCTAGAAGTTTTATATAAGAAATATCGTTGTGTCCAGCTGTGTCCGCCAGTAGCCAGCAGATTCTAGAAGTTTTATATAAAAATTACGTTGTGTCCACTTGTGTCCGTCTGTAGCCCCTGTTTTTTAAAGTTTTATATAGAAATAGCACTGTGTCCAGCTGGTCCGCCTGTTTCCCCAGTTTTTTTTTTAGAATTTTTATATAGGAATTGCATTGTGTCCGCCTGTAGCTAGCAGATTCTATAAGTTTTGTATAGAAATTACGTTGTGTCCACTTGTGTCCGTCTGTAACCCCTGTTTCTTAAAGTTTTATATAGAAATAGCACTGTGTCCAGCTGTGTCCGCGTGTAGCCACTAGTTTCTATAAGTTTTATATAAAAATAACGCTGTGTCCACTTGTGTCCTCCTGTATCCCTTTTATCTTTAAGTTTTATATAGAAATTGCACTGTGTCCATTTGTGTCCGCCTGTAGCCACCAGTTTCTAGAAGTTTTATGTATAAATATCGTTGTGTCCAGCTGTGTCCGCTTGTAGCCATCAGATTCTATAAGTTTTATAAAGAAATTACGTTGTGTCCACTTGTGTCCGTCTGTAGCCCCTGTTTCTATAAGTTTTATATAGAAATAGCACTGTGTCCAGCTGTGTCCGCCTGGAGCCACTAGTTTCTACAAGTTTTATATAGAAATAACGCTGTGTCTACTTGTGTCCGCCTGTATCACCTATATCTTAAAGTTTTATATAGAAATTGCACTGTGTCCACTTGTGTCCGCCTGTATTCCCAGTTTTTTTTATAATTTTAGATAGGAATTGCACTGTGTCCAGCTGTGTCCGCCTGTAGCCAGCAGATTCTATAAGTTTTATATAGAAATATCGTTGTGTCCACTTGTGTCCGTCTGTAGCCCCTGTTTCTTAAAGTTTGATATAGAAGTTGCACTGTGTCCTGCTGTGTCCACCTGTAGCCAGCATATTCTATAAGTTTTATATATAAAATAAAATTACGTTGATTCCACTTGTGTCCGTGTGTAGCCCCTGTTTTTTTTCAAGTTTTATATAGAAATAGCACTGTGTCTAGCTGTGTCCGCCTGTAGCCACTAGTTTCTATAAGTTTTATAAAGGAATGACGCTGTGTCCACTTATGTCCGCCTGTATCCCTATATCTCAAAGTTTTATATAGGAATATCGTTGTGTCTACCTGTGTCCGCCTGTATCCCGAGTTTTTCATAATTTTTATATAGGAGTTGCACTGTGGCCAGATGTGCCCGCCTGTAGTCACTAGTTTGTATATGTTTTATATAGAAATAACGTTGTGTCTAGCTGTGCCCGCCTGAATCCTAAGTTTTATATAAGAAATAGCACTGGGTTACTGTATCCACTATTATTGAATGTTTATGTATAGATATAACGCTGTTTATATTTGTACTGTTTTGGTGAAGCCATACATACGTGTCCATGTATCCCCGGACACAAAATGCATGGTAACTATATTTTGCACCGAAAATAGGACATATCTACACATGTGGACACAATCCACATTTATTTTGTTTAAAGTCACTGGTGAGAGAGATTGACCCTGACTCTCTGAATAATTCATATTCATACATTAGGTTTCGACCGGCTGTATCTACAAAGTGAAATGTTCCTCGAACAATTACCCTACTGAGTTTGTAATTTTAAAATAAAACCAGACAATTTTTTAGTTTATTCACTGACAAACATGGCAGGAAACTTGGAATCATGTATAATGTTGTATCATAAATATTGCTCAGCTTTAATACAACCAAAGTCAAAGATGAGCCATTACCTTTGTTTATTTTATTTAGTTGACCTCGTAAGTTGTATTCCGCTGCCCATCAATATAAAAGATAAGATGTGGCAATAATTGCCAATGAGACAACTCTTCACAAGAGACCAAATGACAGAGAAATTAACAACTATAGATCACCGTACGGCCTTTGACATTGAGTAAAACCCATACCACATAGTCAACTAAAAGGGCCCTGAAATGCCAAATGTAAAACAATTCAAACGATAAAACTAACGGCCTGATTTATGTACAAAATAATGAAAGAAAACAAATATGATACACTGCAACAAACGACAACCATTACACTGAATTACATGCTCCTGACTTAGGACAGGCACATACCGAATGTGGCAGAGTTAAACTAATTTGAAGGCGCCAACCCTGCCTAACCTGGGTACCCACTATATTAAACTGAATATATTGTGTACATTCCATCTCCAAACAATTCATAATGGTGTGTTTTATTATACTGGTCTTAGTAAACATAACTTTTACCCTCTGGAATCTCCTGGTTTGTACAGTTTCTTTGAGGAACAATATATATTTTTCACAAAATTATCTGACTTGTATCAAACAAAATGCTTTTGACTACACCTTAACATTCAATATTTTCAATTAATATTTGTGGGTCTAAAACCCTAAAATCCAGGAGCTTCCGGGGTTTCGCCCCTGGTTCTCTACCAGGGCTTTGCCCTGGGCCCACTGGGGCCTTGAGCGGCCCCAGACCCCCTGCCGATTTGGGCTTCACCTTCAACATTTGTCTAGCTACGCCACTGCATCATCAAAACCGGTTTATTGTCACCCGTATTTAAGAACAAAGGGACAAAAACGATGCAAAAATTATCGTGGAATTACAGTTCTTCCCATACTTCTGAAGATCATTAAATTCATCTTTCGAATAGACTTAAGATCAGGTTCTTTGAAACTACAGTCTATCCTACAAAAAGGCTTTACGGCAAATACTTCACCATTAAATGCTGCCATCATTTAAGAAGAAGTATATAGGGAATATAGAGACAAAAAATCACATTTTATATAGTACTATTGGATGCAAAATCAGCCTTCGATGTAGTCGTCCTAAAAATGCTGCTAAGAAAAGTATATATATCAGGCACCGATCCATCAACATGGCTCTTTATTGATGAAATTCATAAGAACACAGAATCTCGCATAAAATGGTCAACTGAAATCTCGGAAAAATTTCCAGTCCTACAAGGCGTTAAACAGGGAGGACTATTGAGCGCCGTTCTATATAAGGTATATATTGAAGATCTGCTCAATACATTTGAAAATACTACATCTGGATGTGAGATAGGCGAAACACTGATAAATGCAGTAGCATGTGCTGACGATGTAGCTATCGTAAGTGAAAATCCACATGAATTACAATATCTAGTGAATATAGCTGCACAATACAGCATAGGCGGATCGGGGCTTGGGGCCCGGCCCCCTTTCGTGGGAAAAATTTGGTTGATTATATAGGGAATCACTGAAGCATGACTGGAGCGGGCACCCCTTATGAAAAGTTCTGGATTCGCCACTGTACAGTGAAGACCACCACTACCTCTTACAACCTCTGAAAAGTGTAGTTCTACAAGTACATGCAACCCTCAAACCGAAAAACCGGACGATCCAGTACGCATATCTATAAATAACAATACAGTGCCATGCAGTTACAGCCAAACTCCACACTTGGGCATTCTAAGATCAACAACGAGTAAAAAACACAAGATGCTACTGTCGAAATCACAATATCACAAAATCAGGAAGGGCTGCCTGTAGCTTAATGTCAGCTGGTATGCATGGAGAAACGGCCTTGATCATAGTACTGCTATTCAATTAGTAAGAACCTTTGTACAACCTATCCTAACATATGGTCTCGAAGTTATACTATCAACTTCTCAAAACCTACTTAAATTTGAAAAATTCAGAAGAAACTATTAATACAAATTTTATCTGTACCAATATCTGCTCCAGATCCTAGTATTTACATCCCATCTGGCATCCTTCCTATAGAAGCTCAAATTGATCAGAAATCGTTAAATCTATATATTTAACACCATGTGTAACCAAAATGAGGAAAATCTGGAAAAGAAAATAGCAAGAAGGCAATTAATAGCAAAAATGAAGACAGTAACAGCTGGTTCATAGCGATCAAGAGAGTACTACTCAAATACGAATTACCATCACCAATTCCTACTACTGAATGATCCACCAACGAAACATTCATGGAAGAAATTCGTCCGTGTAGCAATCGACCGCTATTGGAAAAATGTATTAATACAAAAAAGTTGTACTTATAACTCATCGAAATACCTTGGAACATCGAACTTATCACCAGGAAATTGTCATAATTTATTATCCATTGGTAATACAAGTCAGGGGCGTAACTGGACTAAAATAAAGTGCAATCAAAAGTATCGTTGAGCGGAGCGAGGCTAAAATTTTTGGACCATTTTATGCAGAAAATGATAATTTTTTCGGGCATTTTCCCGGTATGCCATGCTTATGACATTCATATCACTTCTTCACGCCCATACTCCTATTTTGTGAATACTTGTGGACTTTATAGTGATTCGGCAAGGCAGGGGCTATGGACCACTCAAAGTTCCCAGCTGGTCCAGGGTAGCACCCTAGATGGGAATCCAGGGCAGCACCCTAGACGGTGGTCCAGGGAAGCAAATCCCCCGGAAGCTCATATGAAGGCATATGAGTAATTACAGTGACAGCTTTGAACATTAAAAATACCCTATCTGTTTCTTACTATACCAGATTTTCATGAAACAATAGTAAAATTCTAGTGAGTTCCGTAATTTGCTGCTTATATTATTAACATGGTTATTTTCAAATATAAAATAAATTCTATAAAACGGGAAGATCAGGAAGAGTAGACAACCGAAGCGTTAATCAATAGAAGGGCAATCAATGGACACAGATAAGACACAAAAGGACAAACAAAAACATTCAACATTGAAACTAAATACAAATGAAAACACGGACCCCGAAAAAAATGTGGCGACCTCCGGTGCTCCGGAAGGGTAAGAAGGTCCTGTTTCTTGCAAGACATCCGTAGTGTTTCTCACGAATGTCATTTTCAAATCAAAGGAGAGGTTTCTACGACAACGGTAGAAGGTCATTTGGGACACAGATACCCCAGGTGAATTAATAGTCTTTTAATGGGAATACGAAATCGAACGACCACTTTTAAGTCTTGACCCGAAGCCGACTAAGTTACTACAGGAAGGGGTTGGGGTATTACCCCCGTTGATATATCTCAACATCTAAAAGTCAAATTGTTTTAATTTTGTCATATTCTAATTACCTAGATGGAAAAGAGTAGTTTCCATACGAGTTTGGCTCCCATTCATGCTGCAGTAGGTTGACTTATGTTTCATGTTTTGACAACTCATCATTTGTCAGGTTAGACATATCAGGATAAAGGGGTCAAACAATGCTATTTTCTTTGCAGCAAGGATTTGTATAGTTAGACTAACTATACAAATCCTTGTTTGCAGTAACGTCTTGTAAACTCGACGTACATGGCTCATTTACATCTTTGCTAGGCGAACTAGATATAACGTTTTGGCTTTCGTTATCCGCTGCCCCTTGTTAAAATAATAATCTAGCTTCTTCATCTTTATTTTGATTTCTACCGGGGTTAAACTTTGTGACGTAATTGTAGTTGCAAGTACAGTAAAGACTAAAGACTATCCGTAATTCAATTTCAGAATTATTTTTATTGTGAAAAATGTGCAAGCAAATGATTTTTGCGTAAAGGCAGCTACGCGCCTGCAAGTGACCCAACTAGAGAGGCTGTCCTGTCCGTATGTCCGTGAAATTAACAGGTTATTACTGATACGTACATTTTACAATCTCATAGATCAAGATATAACCTGAACGAAACACAGGTCTATCTGTAAACTATGTGATATAGATGTCGAAGATCGTTCTCACTTTTACTAAATTGTGAAATACTTCAATGCATTAGAGAAAATATCTCAACCAAATTGACGGACTAATTTCCGATTTCTTAAACTTCAGAATAAGGGCATACCAGCTGATGACCTAATACAAATAATCTTGGATTGCTCCGTGCTACTTTCCCGGTATACAAGTGATATTCACTTACTCCAACGAATAGAAGAAATATCAAGAGTTAGACAGATGATACATGCTTTTCATGTGGCTAGATATAGAACTTTAGACATCAAGAAGAAATAACTGTTATAAAATTCTACTACTGTAACAGAGCATTAAGTATATTGCTAGTGTGCCATGAACATTTACTACTAATTAATTAACCATGATGACTTTAGTGTATATATGGTGATGGTTTTATTATGGTGAAGGATTTATTGTACATGTAGATGACAGATACATTACTACTCATTTGAGGTTGTCCCGACGTGGACGGACTAAGAATTCCAGAAGCGAAGCGATGGAGGATTATGGAGATTTTTGTAGTTTTGTGTTGAAACTTTGGTGTTGATGGGGCTCTTGGAGATTTTTTATAGTGTCTGCATTTAAAGTTTGTTCAAGACTCTGAGCCTTTAAGAGCAATTGAATTGGATTTTTTTTATTGTGAAAGACCATATATTGACTTTTAAATGTCCTTCAAATTTTGTGCTAACATACATAAACTAGTACGTTGTGGTGTATACTATTTATTGGTGTTTAGTCAAACTCTTATGCATTACCTCGGATTGTTTCGGTTATTTTCCTTGTTTCTTGGCATAGTCCATTTCTTGACCTTCACCGAATTCGAAATGGCCGGTGTGCAGTCGGATCCACATTTCTTTGAAGGAACAGAAAATTGCTTGAAGTATGGTTTGAATCAACAAACGGAGATGACAGTTTTGATCTCAGGCATATAGAAAGGTAATATTTCATTTACGGTTGTAGTGAAGATTGACATCTGTATGAACATGATGAATAAAAGTAGACGTATATAGTCGTAGATGAAAACATGCTCGACACTATCATGTGACTATCAGTGAGTATCACCACTATCATTGTCAGGGTTCAAATTAACATTTGGTACTGGAAGGTCCAGGACCTTTGACACTCAAACTGAAAGGTCCACAACCTAAATCCCATGTCCTACTTATACATGAAATATTTCATAACTCAATAAGATACAAAATTAATGTGCTTTTGGAGTAAGGTTAGTTTGTTTCATCATATAATTTTGAACTGCATGTGATGTTTCGTTTCTCATATAATGGGCTATCCAGCGAATAAACAGTTTACAACCTTCAATATTGAAGTACTGCTTACACATCAACACCATTTTTGCACTGGATTTCAAGAATAAATTCATAGTCACTGAAGGGTTTCCCTTTTTTGCAATACTGTATGCAGTGTTGAAAAGAACCTTATATCTATTTAACTGATCAGGCTTACATTGCTGCTTGAGAATACATTTTCCAAGTTTAGTGTCTGACAATTAATCTTTACTTAAAATTTGGGTCACTTTCATGGATCCACTACTTTAAACAAGATAAATGCTGGGTGTCACTGCGTATATTTTTATTGGGTTTATTTTAAGATGTTGTGTTCCCCTTACAAGTGCACTTTCTTTTCTGAATGTGTGGGAACTTCTGGCAATATGTGCATGACATTAGACCAGTTGATTCATCAAAATATAGCCACGGTTCGATCAAGTTTCCAGTGGGGCTTAAATGTCCGTTCCGTTTTCACGATTGCATTTTGGTCTTTAGTGAGATCTTCATTTGATTTCTTTTGAAGACGTTGAAGACACAGGCACTTGTTTCTATCCATGGGAAGGTTGAATATCCTTCTATATTTATGGATAGTCGACCTTCACATGGATAGAAACAAGTGCCTTTGGTTGAAGACAGTTCATAATCTATAGGCTTTCTTTTGGAAGACATGACACAGAAGTGAAACAGACTCATTTTGTTCGAAAATGTCTAAATGATTAAATGATTTGTCACGTGACTTCTCACAACTATTTATAACCTTGTGTTTCCAAGAAATACAAGGTTAAAATAACTTTATCACTCGTCGGCAAGGTCAGGGATGAAACATTTTTATCTCAATTTCAATAATAATATGGCTTAAAATGACAATACAGATGGTTAAAAGGTCAGCAAAGATCATTTTGACTCGCCTTGACGGAGTCAAAAGGAGACATAGGTATGCTGTTTCCGGTGTTGGTGGCGTCAACAATGTATTAGTTTGTGATTAGGTCTAGTTTATGGTGAACCACAAGTGGTAGGTTAATGATATTTTGTATGCAGTGGTATAAGCATTGGCAAATATCATTTCCATGGAGATTATTTGGCCCTGCCCCTCAGTCATGGTCTATTGACTTTGAAACATTTGCTTAGTTTACATGTATTAGTTTGTGATAATGGTCAGTTTATGGGGAACCACTAGTGGTAGGTCAATTATATTTGGTATGCAGTTGTATAAGCATTGGCATATCTCATTTCCATGAAGATTATTTGGCTCCACCCCTTAGTCAAGGTCTATTGACTTTGAAAATTTTGCTTAGTTTACATGTATTAGTTTGTGATTAGGTCAGTTCAAGGGGAACCATTAGTCATGTTAGTGGTAGGCCAATGTTAATTGGTATTCATTTGTATAAGCATTAGCACATCTCATTCCCATGAAAATATTTGGCCCTTCCCTCAGTCATGGTCTATTGACTTTGAAACATTTGCTTAGTTTATACATGTATGTATTAGTTTGTGATTAGATCAGTTTAAGATGAACTGCTAATGTTATGTCAATGATATTTGGTATGCAAATTTATTGGCACTTACAAGTCTTATTTCCATGGAGATTATAAAGCCCCACCCTCATCATGGTTCATTGACTTTGAAACTTTTACATAGTTTACAAGTTAATGTTTGTGTTTAGGTTTGTTTAAAGGGAACAACTTATGATAAGTCAATGGTATTTGGTATGCAGTTGTATTAACATTGGCACATCTCATTTCCATGGAAATTGTTCAGCCTTGTACCTTCAGTCATGGTTCATCGACTTTGAATATTTGCATAACTTACATGTTAAAGTATTGCTATTTTAATTTCAACACTTGCATTATCAAAATTACAAAAAGGCGAGACATATCTTTGTGATAACAGTTTATTATTTCCTTTAAAATCGAAGGTTGGTCGGGCGTAGCTAGTAACCAAAACGAAAGTCCGATTGCAACAGTGGAAGGTTACTTTTAAGTTTCTTCGTAATCTTTTGGTCGTGTTGACATAGAAAAATATTTTTGAGTACATACTAGCTGCAGAACTGTTACTCAAAATTTATGGTCCTTGGAGTAATTTCTGGTTTGTGCATGACTTTGTATGGGGGCAACTATAGATTATCAGGACAGGACAAAAGAGCTAAATATGCAAATAAGTATGTAGACAAACCTGAGTACAATGTAACTGGAAATGTTTGAAGACATGGCTGGACCTGTAAATGCATATATTGTGGTTCATAAAATTAATTAAAATTTCTTAGATTTTGAAGAACACTTTTTGTTTGTACATATGTCATTGTTTATGTTCTCAACATAAATTACAGGGGTTCATATTAGCGGTGGTCCGAGGTCCGTGATCTTCCACTGTTGCAATCGGACGCCCGACGGACCTTCGATTTGAAAGAAAATAAAATTAACTGCGGACCTTTTAACCATCAGTATCGTCATTACAAAGCTATATTACTATTGACATGGTATACCCTCGAGTGTACTTCAAACCATTTTAACTGTAGGCAAAATAAGTTTGTGAACCCATTAGAAGTGATGAAAGTTGTCTTAACCCTTTCAACACTACACAAAAAAAATAGAAAAGTGGCTGCTGCTGCTGCATTTTTTTTGTGTTCATTCATTAGAACAGTGTATTCCTTTTCAGACTGCAGTATCTTTTTTATTATAAGAGATACAGACAAATGTAAAATGCTCAGGAGAGCATGAACTGTAATGAACTGCAATTATTTAAGTAAAATTTTTATCAGGCTACCTGTATTTTCAGGTAATTAACAGGTAAAAGGTGTAAATTATTGTATTTGTGTTGAAATTTGAATAAAAACGACTTTTAATCTTCATTTATTTTGTTGTTTTATCTGCCATATAATAAAGAAGACACCAGTTGATTGATTCTGTAGCATATTGCACCATACACAACGTATAATATAATCGTGGCGCAAATAAGTGGCTCAGTCCTCAAAATTTTCAGTCAACCTCTGTTTCCCCTTTTCTACGTCTCGTAAAGATTGATCAAATCATATTTCCCACATGAATTGAATGTAATAAACACATTGAGATAACGGAAACCTTTTAACTAATAACCCTTCCAAATAGCGTTTCAAACATCGTTTATTTTTGTAAATTTTCTCATCCGCCATTGAAATATTTGTACAAACTACTGATCTGAGTCGCGAAACGGACCAGCTATGAATGAAATCCAGATTCTAAGGATAATGACAACGGACCTATGAATGGCACATCTGACAGAAGAATATTGATCCCAAAGGGAAAAATTAAGCATTCATCACTTTCTTTTCTTTTTGATGTAAAAAGTTCTTTCTTTATTTAAGTGCTAGATATTTTGTTGGTAGGTTCTAACAAGAGAGGAACTTATATAATTGTGCAACATATGATGAACTAAAACAGCTATGAATTTGAACAGTTACTTTAATTGTATACTCGATTATGAATTGAACAATATAAAAAGATACATATAGCCCTTTATATTATAGTAAAAATCAAACATTGTAGCGCCTTGAGTGAGCACTTCTCTTTCAAATCTCACCACTTCTCCCTATCAGTTTAAAAAGAGAAGTCAATTCTCCTATGATTCTGAAGTAGTGTAAGCCCTGAGATAATGGTATAATTACCAATAATTGAGACAACACACCCACCCACAGTGACACCCTCCACAATACCAAAAAAGATATTTGAATTCATAATATACTTGTAAGACAATTACTGTGAAAGTACTTTTATTCGTGGGTACCAATTTTCGTGGTTTTCGTGGTTGACTTTATCCACGAATTTAAGTGTCCAACGAAATAAAACAACCGTTGACCAAATCAAGACATGGAAAGATCCCCATGTAGGTTTTCTACTGATATGATCTAGAGAATATATTGAATATCGTCAAATCTGAGACTACTATAATTGTAGTCACAGGGCAAATGCACTATGAACTACAACTGCATGCAGGATTATACCCATTTGATCTTTAATAACCTAAACTGTACAACTTTTGATCTTTAATTCTCATAAAAATATTTTTGATCGATGAAAGTCAGATTACAGGTATTGATATGATATGATAAAGTGTTCATTTTATATCATCATAGTTCATGTAGTTCTCGTGCGTACGTATGGGAAATAATAATTATATGCTGGGCTTGCTTTTGATAAGAATTATTTTACAATTCAAGATACGTTTATAGCATTTGTTTATGTTACTGTTTTCTTTAGGTGACATGTTTATGGCCTAATTTACACCTTTGATGATCACTCTATCTCAGGTTAATTAGTGTGGTCACTACGATTTACATGGGTCAATGTTTACTTTGCAATTTCCTTCAATCCAGACAATTTGTAACCATTGTTTCTAATGGCTTTAATTTAAAAATATTTTTTAGAAAACTAAAATCCACAATTTAAAACCCACGAACATGTAAATGTTACTCAAACCACGAAAATTGATACCCACAATTAAAGTACTTTCACAGTACATCATTTATTATTATACATGTTATACCACAGTGACACTGACAGTTTAGTGCTACATTTATATGGTTGCCTGGCAATATTTTGTAAACTTAACAAAATATTGCATGCAGTTCAAATATAATTAAACAAGCTAACCTAAGACCGAAAACACATTCATTTTGTATCTTACTGAGTTATGAAATATTTCAAATAAAGTAGGACCTGGGATTTATGTTGTGGACCTTTAAGTTTGGAGTGTCAAAGGTCCTGGACCTTCCAATACCAAATGTTAATTTGAACCCTGAAATTTAGTTGAAAAATTGTTGAGATTTTCCTCAGATATTAACAATGAATAATTGTATATATTCAGTTGGTTAAAGAGCTCCTTTTAAATAGAGAGGTCATGTTCCTTGTTATTATGTTTATATGCAACCCGACTTTAAATAAAGATTACTTTACTTTTACCTTTACCTTTATTGTATTGTATTGATTGACCTAGACAATAGAAGGACAATAGTGAAAAGATATGGACTGTATTAAAGATGTGAAATTAAATATCAGCTTATTTGTTTGCTATACCATCTTCTGCATGGTTGTAATGTATTTTCTTTGTTCTGAAACAAGCCTTAAAACTTTTCCAGGTGTACAATACAAATACATTTTTGTCTCGCCTTGACGAAGTCAAAAGCGAGACTTAGGTATCTGTTTCCGGGCAATGGCGGCGTCAACAATGTATTAGTTTGTGATTAGGTCTAGTTCATGGTGAACCACTAGTGGTAGGTCAATGATATTTGGTATGCAGTTGTATTAGCATTGGCACATCTCATTACCATGGAGATTATTTGACCCGCCCCTCAGTCAAGGTCTATTGACTTTGAAACTTTTCATAGTTTACATGTATTAGTTTGTGATTAGGTCAATTTATGGGGAACCACTAGTGGTAGGTCAATGATATTTGGTATGCAGTTGTATAAGCATTGGCATATCTCATTTCCATGAAGATTATTGGGCTCCGCCCCCTTAGTCATGGTCTATAGACTTTGAAAATTTTGCTAAGTTAACATGTATTAGTTTGTGATTAGGTCAGTTCAAGGGGAACCATTAGTGGTAGGCCAATGTTAATTGGTGTTCAGTTGTATAAGCATTAGCACATCTCATTTCCATGGAGAATATTTGGCCCCGCCCCCTCAGTTATGGTCTATTGACTTTGAAACTTTTGCTTAGTTTACATGTATTAGTTTGTGATTAGATCAGTTTAAGATGAACTGCTAATGTTAAGTCAATGATATTTGGTATGCAAATGTATCGGCATTTGCAAGTATCGTTTCCATGGAGATTATATAGCCCCACCCCTGATCATGGTTCATTGACTTTTAAACTTTTACATATTTTATAAGTTAATGTTTGTGTTTAGGTTTGTTTAAAGGGAACGACTTATAATAAGTCAATGGTATTTGGTATGCAGTTTTATTAGCATTGGCACATCTCATTTCCATGGAGATTGCTTAGCCCTGTACCTTCAGTCATGGTTCATTGACTTTAAATATTTGCATAACTTACATGTTAAAGTATTGCTATTTTATAATTTCAACATTTGCATTATCAAAATAACAAATAGGCGAGACATATCTCTGTGTTAACAGTTTATTTTACAAATATCTTTATTTCTTAATATAATGCAAACAGACATGACGAAGGACATTTCAGTTAATTTGAATCACAAAAGATAAAAATATAATAATGGTATTCAGACTTGACATTCATATTGATTAGTTACGATTTAAAATTACACAAAACATGTCAAATAAACAAACAATAGGAGAATCTTGAGAGAGACAGTTGCAATGTATGTCTATGAAGAGGAATAATTCTAGTTGTCTATATAGCTAGCTTTGTGAGACATTAAGGATGCTAATCCCTTGCATTTGGCTATGACACCATAAACTATTTGTATAAAGTTTTATATTTCAGAAGGTAAAGGACTAGATACTCCATACCTTGTGTACATGTGCCTTATGTTCATTTGTTGCAAAGTTTCCATCTGTCATATGTCCATTATCCTTGACCTCATTTCATGGTTCAGCGACTGCTTAATTTTTAATTTTTTTCTGTTGTGTGAATTTATCACTTATCATGCTTATTATGAGTAATAGGATAATACATGTATATTTGGTATATGGGATCCTTGCAAGGTCTACATGTCCGTCAGACAGGGTTCACCAGATCTCAACCTCATTTAATGGATCAGTGATCAAGTTTAAGTTTTCCTGGTCAAATTCATAACTCAGATGCTACATGTTTTGTATTTTATTATATTTCTTGTGTGGAATTATTGGAATGATCGTAAGTTGCACATGTCTGACTGGCAGGTTTCATTTGACCTTGACCTTGTTTTCCTGCTTCATGGGTCAGTGTTAAATTATTATGGATTTGTCTGTTTCACAGAAATTAAAAGCAATAGGTCAGCTGTATTTGGTGTTTAAAATGAATGTAAGGTGTGGATGTCTGTCTGGCAGTTCATCTGACCTTGACCTAATTTTCATGGTTCATTTGTCAGAGTTTAAGTTTTAGTGGTTTGGATCATTTATCAGATACTATAAGCAATAGGTCAACTATATTTCATTTATGAAATGATTGTAAGGTGTACATGTCTGAATGACAGGTTTCATCTGACATTTACCTCATTTTCATGGTTCATTGGTCATGTTAATATTTCTTGGTTATGTCTGTTTCTCAGATACTAAAAGCAATAGGTCAACTATATTTGGTGTAAGGAATGATTGCATGGTGTATCTGGCAGTGTTTGTTTGACCTTGACCTCATTTTTATGGTTCATTGGTCAATGTAAGTTTTCATATTTAGGTCTGTCATGACTTTTTTCAAATTTTAAAGCATTAGGTTAACTACAGATGCGGATCCAGGATTCTGAAAAAAGGAGGCCCATGGGCCCCAAACTAGACAAAATTTGGGATGGTATAGGTAAAAGTCTCGATTAACCATAAATGTAGCTCCATAAGGGGCCAGGTCCCCTTTCTGGCCCCCTTTCTCCCTTAAAATCCGCCTCTGAACTATATCTGGTGTATGGTATGATTTTAAAGTGTACATATGCATGTCCATCTTGCAGGGTTCATCTGACTTTGACTTCATTTACATGGAGTATTGGTAATGTTAATTTTATGTGATCGTTGTAGAAAACCTTAATATTAAATAAAGACTTTCAACAGAAATTCAATCA
Source organism: Mytilus coruscus (assembly GCA_017311375.1). Taxonomy (NCBI): domain Eukaryota; kingdom Metazoa; phylum Mollusca; class Bivalvia; order Mytilida; family Mytilidae; genus Mytilus; species Mytilus coruscus. Next base: position 8,062 of record JAASAO010001072.1, on the reverse strand, counting down.
TGATAATGAAGCAGGAAAGGCATTTACAAATATGTATTTACATATTTATTTAATACCGATATATATATATATAAGTCTAAAGATTTGCACATCGGTACTAATATAAGTTGGTAAAATACGAAGATGATGTTATAAAATGGTGTTGACAAATATTTCGCAACAAATAGCCTTTGTCAGTGTCAATAATTTTAACAATACTAATTGTAGGTTAAAAATAGCTCAATAATACAGGTAAGTTTTGGTCTATTGATTTAATCCCAAATCTTGAACATCATAATTTAAAACAAAACTCACGTGTATAATAGACGGACTGTGTATATATACATCCCAAAATGAGTGAACAATGTAAAATAAAACTTCTAGTATTTCTTATTGATGCTGTCTGGATGATTTACATTTAATTCTTTTATCCAAAAGCTTTCCGAACTTGTCGCGGGCATCACTCCAGTGAATGATCTGTTCAATCACTAGGATTTTCATGCAGTTAAAGTTATCAAGTTTATGACCGACTGTCTGAAATGCTGACTAACTGGGAGAAGTGGCTTCTTAGAGATATCACTCCTATGGCCATTGAGGCGTTTGTGGAAAGGCTGCTTTGACTCACCAACATATTGGAGGCCACAAACAGGACATTCTAGAATGTAAAGTCTTAAGAACATTCATACTTTTGCAGGTGACATTGCAAAATATCCTATAGTTATTTTCAGTTGCCTTACTGTGAAAAGTTGATGAGTGATGCATCTGTAGGCAGCATTGGCAGCCTTTTCATCACACGAACGACATTATCCAGAAGTACTTCTCGGATCAGACACTTCAGCCCGCACCAGCAGGTTCCGCAGACTATTGGGTTGCTTAAAAGATATCACGGGGATGCCCGGAAAAGATCTTGGATAGTTTCAGATTCTTTTCAACTGATTTCCACTGCTGACGACTGACACGAAGCTGTTTTTGAGAGATGGATGGTATGTAAGAACACATGGAGTCCTTTTATTTTCTTTTTATCTTTGTATTTTAGCAGTTTGCTCCTTGGGATAGTTTTCTCTTTCTGAAAACTTTTGAATAGTTCTGTGTTTATAGCCCTTCTCTTCAAGCGGGTTTTGAGTTGACTTAGTAGTTTTTAGTTGTTTCTGTGTTGGAACATATTCGCTTGACTCTCAGTGCCTGACTGTACGGGATGCTTAGTACAATGAGCAGGATGGCAACTTTTAGGGACAGGTATTGGTAAGTATCAATAGGCTTAGAATATAGGTCTGTAGATATAATGCCATCTGTAAGGGAGCTGGAAGAATTGAGGAAGGTGATTTTGGATTTAGATCTCTCATGAGTAAATTTGATACTTTGATGTATGTTGTTGGCATGAGTGATGAATGTATCTAAATCCTCGTCACTTTTAGTCCTTTTCATATCCACATCATCTATAAATCTAAACCAGGAAAGTGGTTTTTCGATTGAAGATTCAAGGAGTTGTTTTTCTAATTTGCCCATAAATATGTTTGCATATGATGGAGCCATTTTGGTACATGTACCCATAGCAGTTCCATTAACTTGTAGATAATGATCTCCATCAAAGGTGAAGTTGTTGTTCTTTAGTACCAGCGTGAGCATTTGACCAGGCATTCGGAGGTAGATATTTTACTGGTCGGGAATCCCAAACTTCTTTACATGCATCAATGCCATCTGCATGTGGAATATTCGTGAAGAGGAGGTGACGTCCATAGAGACAAGTGTTGTGTCGAGGGAAGTGGATTTAAAGATGTTGTAGGATCAGAGTCTAGTTTATGGTATAACCTTGCATCACCAAATTGTCGTTCAGCCTCTTGAATATAGGCAGATTTATCCATGACAACCACTGCACTGCCTTTATCTGCAGGTTTAATGTCGATATTGTTGTTGGATCGTTAGTTTTTCAGTGCAGTTTGTTCTTCTGACATGGGTAAGAATACTAAGATTGTCAAAGGTTTATTGTTTTCTCTGGTATTTCTAATAATGTCTGACTTAAAATTGTCAATAAATGATTCCAAGGTGGCATTTTGCTCGTTTTAGGGATCAAATACTTGTTTTGATAAATTTAAAGTTGTTCTTGCTTTCTGAAATTTCTGAGTGACTGTCCAAGCTTCTGTTATTATTTTCCTTCAACGCGAAATATTCCTTAATGCGGAGACTTCTGGCAAAATTGTCAAGGTCTTCCGACAATTTAGTTTCATTGATAGGGGCAGGTAGAGGACAGAAATGTAGGCCTCTTTAGAGAAGAGAAGTTTCAGCTTCCATCAACTGGTGTTTGGAAAGATTGACCACAATATTGGAGGATGAATTAGTCTCTTGTGGCTTACGTTTGAAGTGTCGTACTCTTTCCTTCTTTTCCTCAGATGGTAAAGAGGGATGGATGTACTGTAAATTCAGAAATTATTGCATGCATTTATTATTGCGATTTTGTCATTTTAGACTAAAATGCGATTTTAATTTTGCGATATAGAAAAATCCTGTTTAATTCATATAAAAATTTCAAAATGCGAGTTTGAATTATTGCGATTATAACCCTGTCTCATTTTCTGCAATAATAAAACATCGCAATAATTTCTAATTTACAGTATTCAATGCCATCCCTTGAATTTTCTTTTCTGCCTTTCACTCAAATTTTGGGATTGTATGGTAGTTGTGTCCATAAGGCGAACATTGATAGCATCACAGTTGTCCGATGTTAGATCTCTGCAGCTATTCAAAAGAGTGTTAAATTCGCCAGTAAGATTTTGAGATGTTCTTCGCAGTGTTGTTTCAGGAGAATCATTAACCGCTTGGAGCAATGGTAGAGGTTTGATCCCATCTGCAAAGTAATGTGTTGGATAGATTGCCAGGTGTTTGTGGAATGAGCTTGATTTGTAATCCGTTGGGAATACTGTCATTATAAACATAATGAACTAATTTCAGGGTAGCGCATGATGTCTGACTAAATAGAAGAATGGGGCTGAATAGTGAAATATGAGTTTTAGATAAATATTCCTAAAGTAATGAACAAGAGAAGTTCTCGCTCAGACACACACTCCATTATCTTGTATATTATAAGAGCATAAACCTGAAGCATTGGGAGGCACTCTACTGTCTCCACACGACACTAAAGACAAACTTTGTAAAAATAAAATTGAGAATGGAAATGGGAATGTGTCAAAGAGACAACAACCCGACCAGAGAGCAGAAAACAGCCGAAGGCCACCAATGGGTCTTCAACACAGCGAGAAAATCCTGCACCGAGTCGGAGGCGGGCTTCAGCTGCCCTTAAACAACAATGTTTACTAGTTCAGTGAAATGGATGTCATAATTAACTCCAAAACATATAAATGAACTAAAATTAAAAATCATACAAGACTATCAAAGGCCAGAGGCTCCTCACTTGGGACAGGCGCAAAAGTGCTGCGGGGTTAAACATGTTTTGTGAGATCTCAACCTCCCCTATACCTCTATATATTTATAATTAAAGATCCATTTATTACACCTGGTGATCCCTTTATTTGGCAATTGCCAATGGCAGTCAGCAGGGTTTAAGAACATTTTTGTTCGACCTGTTAGTCAAATGCGTTTTGTTAAAATATACTTTTCACTTTTTGGTCTTTTGGAAAATGTTGTTTGTGCTGTATTTAGACCCCAACAAGAAATTCGTTTTGCATGCGGGGCCTCGGTGGCGAGTGGTCTAAGTAGTTACTACTGTAATCACTAGCCAGTCAACACTGAGGTTGTGAGTTCGAACCCGCTCGCTCGGGTGCACTCGACTCCAATCTTAATTGACTAGGATTGTCAGTTTTCCTATCGAAGGTCGGTGGTTTTCTCCGGCACTCCGGCTTCCTCCACCAATAAAACTGTCCGCCACGAATAGCCCAAAAGCGGTGCTTAAAAGTGGCGTTAAAACACCAAAAATCAAAAATCAAAATCAAATCATTTTGCATGCACAGGTATAAAATTGCGGTTTTATCCAACGCAATCATAGGTTTGAACGTTGTTTTCAATTTAGACTTATATATATGTATATGTTAAACATTGCCATTATTTTAATGGTAAACAAATTTCTAATGAGTTTCTATCCTCATTTTATTTTTTATACAAATAGTCACAAAGAGAATATTGAAATCTAAATCTTCATTAGTCATCATCCAAATAAATAAATTCTGTGTTCATGTTCTTATAGGTTAGACTGGGAACATCTTCTGAGGATAGTGAGATGTGAGATCATCAGCAAGAGTTCCAGTGATGACATGGATGCATATGTTTTAAGGTATATATAAATATTATGTCATAAGGACCAAATCAAAATATCTTTTGATTCCCATCTACAATGTTTACACACCTATCCATAAATATTGGCCTCACCCACAAAAATATTTTTTGTTCATTTTTTTTTCAGATTTCAGAAAAAATTACCATCCTGCATGGCAAAAGTAATGAGTTTGTTGTCTCTAAAGAGGAGACTGAACTATTTTTAATTTGCCTCAACAAAGTTGAGAAGGGGGGAGGGGCTGTTGTTGTTGTTCCCTTGGCATTGGTATTTGCATGCACACCCACAGCCATTTCCAAGAAACTTATAGACATATAGCTATATATATGATATGCCATTATGGTATACACATTCATGTACATCTTGAAGAAACTGATGGTGTGCCTTAAGATGAAAATTAGAATTTTCTTGGATTATTAGGGATCTAGCTTACTTCAATGAAGTTGAATGTATCTTCTTATTTCTAACATTAAAAATATGATTAAAATTATAATATTTCTGATAAGTTTAAATTTAGAATAAAACTTTATGTAAATAGGATAGAATTGTTTACCAAAAATATTTATGCAAGTGAGATATTGGCATTTTGTATTTACAAAATTTAATATTATCCCTACAAAAGTGAATATATATTCACTTCAGTAATTTTAAAATAAATTTAGTGTTTCTTTACTTTATCTATGAAATATTTTTACACTTTAAAATATTGAATGATTGTTAATCAGATTACCTCTACCATGTATAACATAAGTCACAGCCTAAATCCTTTAGCAGTATTTAGTACTTGGTTCATGCTTCAGTAGTAGTATTCTGTTAAAAGTTTGAAATATTAAAAGGTATAATACAATATGAAAGATAAACTTAAAATATTTAAGATTGAATTACAGGTGAAAGGTCAATTAAAAAGTTAAAGCAAACCTATAATGTTTGTATTAAATACCTGTCTAAGTGACCAGCCACTTTTATAAATATATTTTTAGGTAATTATGCCCCCGCAACTAAAAGTTGGGGGGCATATTGTTTTACCCCTGTCCATCCGTCCGTCCTTCCATCTGTTCGTCCCATTATGGGTATATAGTTATTCCACATAACTCCTCCTACAGTTTGAATGCTAGGAAGTTTTCACTTTGTTGGCTGTTTGTACATATATTGAAGGTGTGCATGCGGTCAGGGTTTTGATTTTTATTAATATTTGCTCTTTTGGGACATAGTTGAACTTTGTCATTTTTATGCCCCATTTATGGGCATTATGTTTTTCGGTCTGTGCGTCCGTTCGTTCCTCCGTTCGTCCGTCTGTCCCACTTCAGGTTAAAGTTTTTGGTCAAGGTAGTTTTTGATGAAGTTGAAGTCCAATCAACTTGAAACTTAGTACACATGTTCCCTATGATATGATCTTTCTAATTTTGATGCCAAATTAGAGTTTTGATCCAAATTTCATGGTCCACTGAACATAGAAAATGATAGTGAGAGTGGGGCATCCATGTACTATGGACACATACTTGTTTTTATTTTGAAATAACACTTTGCATCTGAGGGGCATCATTTGTGTCTCCCAGACACAATAATATCTCAAAGAAAGTCCTACATTGACTTTGTTATAATACAGTTACTTCAGAGTAGAGTGCGGGGGCATCACTTTGTCGAGTTTTTAATTGAGATTGTGCTTTTGAAATTTTTAAAACAGAAATTTTATTCATTGAACTCCTTGTGCAAATTATTCCTATACAGAAACAAGTTTTACAGTGCTTAAATACTCAGTGATCTTTACTCATTCATAAATCACCTGAAATAGTGTTTCAAGTTCAATTCAAACTGCTCAACTATTAAAAAATTTCAAGCCATTGCTAGTTAAAGGTTGTTTAGTCATATTAGTATAAAGCAAGTTTAATGTAATATAAACAAATATTCTACCATCCAATTAGAGTTATTAACTTTCTTTTTCAAATAAGTTTGCAACAATTAAAACACTTAGTTACAAGGAACAATTGTTTTACTGGGATATGAAAACAATCACAGTGAAAATTTGCCAGTACTTAGATATGAAAATTTCCATATTTATAATGACAGTTTTAAAAAGTTTCTGTAATTTTTCAGATGGTTCACTTTAACAGATTTTTTTAAAGAACTATTTAGTAATTATGATAATGGATTGGTTGGTGAAATACAAGTCTGAACAAATTTTAAGTGGAATTTGCACTTTTAGAAATTAATACCTGAAGGTCCTTTTCATGGACATTATTTTTTTTACAATAAGCAGAGTTGTAGTAAACGTAAGCTCCATGGTCCCTGTTGCATGATTTTTTTCAGACCTCCTACTTTTTGCAGTTCATGCATCCCACATTGTCCCAGGGCCATCTCATTCTTTTTTTAACTTTTATTTGTTATAGCATCTTACAGCATGTATCAGATTATCAATAATTCCCTGGATACAATTGTTGGTCATCTAGTTAATCTTTTTACCCTAGCTTCAATGGTGAGGGGGTAATACTGGTTCAGCTCTGTCAGATAGTCCAATTCTGTGTTGGTCCATCTGCTCTGTGAAATTATTGTCACTTTTTTTCCTAGGAACTATAAACTAGGTCATCCTGAAATTTTGTATCAAGCTTAATGTGAGTATGGTATACTGTCTGACGCATTTTCAAACGAATTGCTTATGAACTTCAGGGTTCTAGCTAGAATTTAAGGGCAGAGGTGCACTCTAAAAAAAAATGGAATAATTGAAGGCTTTAATGTTTTTTGTCAATGTTTGTTGGATTTATGGTATTTTGGGTTGTAAAAAGCTTTAACAAGTAGAAAACACAATTTAATTGCACTGAAAAATACTAATTTTCCTTCAGAAAACAAAAAGCATAGTGCAGGAGCAAAAGGTCAAAAGGGAGCAGAGAGAGGACACAGAGGCACTGTGCCCCTCTAATTTGGGTCTGCTTGTGCTAGGACACTAAACTTCCTGTATACCAAATACTTATATATTCTAACACCCAATCAGGGTTTCCTGAAATTTGGTATCAAGCTTTATGTGAGCATATTCTATACTGTGTATACCAAATACTTATATATTCTAACACCCAATCAGAGTTTCCTGAAAATTGTTAGTTAACCGATACTTACCTGTAAGTTGAAGGTTGACTTAGATTTCCTGAAATGCAAGGTGACATTAAGTGGGACCACGTGAGATTATAACCAATCTCCTGAAATCATCAGCCTTTAAAGAGTGCAAAGGATTTTAAAACCAAAGGGATAGGGTAGGAGGGCACTTGGTCCCATTTTATGTCACTTGCATTCAGAAATCTAAGTCAACCTTCAACTTACAGGTAAGTATGGTTAACTAACAATTTCCTACAATGCAAGGTGACAGTGGGACCATGTGAGATGTTGGAAGTAAAATCCAGAGCACTTAACTCAGCAACTAAATAGAATTAACAAAATTGCATAGTTTACCTCAATCTACTGTAGTATAGTATAACCCAAACAAGTGGAAGGTGCTATCTTTTTCTGGTAAAATCTCCCAAACACACTTTCATTACTCCAGCCTGCTGCTTTAAGAATATCATTAATAGGCATACCAGCCGAGAAAGCTGCACTAGTAGAAGCTGCCCTTGTACTGTGCGCTTTAAACATGTCCGTATCTATACCAGCTAACTTAAGAACTGTTTTAATCCATCTTGCAATGGTTGCACAAGTTACTGGTTTGAATGGTTTAGAATGAGTTATAAATAATTGGGTATGATCACCCCTTAAATGAGCAGTTCTGTGAATGTAGACTTCAAGAGTTCTAACAACACATAAATCTGAATCTCTGTA
>JAASAO010000600.1:0-74277 GCA_017311375.1 Mytilus coruscus | reverse complement strand
TCTATACCATGTCAGGCTTTCTGATGTGTTGTTCTCTGTTGATTGTACATCTGTTTTGGCTCCACAATATCTTGTGTCTATACCATGTCAGGCTTGCTGATGTGTTATTCTCTGTTGATTGTACATCTGTTTTGGCTCCACAATATCTTGTGTCTATACCGTGTCAGGCTTTCTGATGTGTTGTTCTTTGTTGTTTGTACATCTGTTTTGCTCCACCAAATGTTGTGCCTTTGTCGTGTCAGGCTATCTTAAGTGGATATGTTCTTTGTTGTTTGTACATCTGTATTGCTCATCCAAATGCTTGTACCGCGCCAGGCTAACTGAGGTAGATCTGTTGTTCTTTGTTGTTTGTACATTTGTTTTTTCTCCACCATATGTTGTATCATGGCCGTTTCAGGCTATCTGAGGGTAATGTGATGTTCATTCTTGTTTGTACATCTGTTTTGCTCCACAATATGTTGTGCCTGTGCCGCGTCAGGCTATCTGAATTGCTCAACCATTTGTTGTGCCTTTGCTGCGTCAGGCCATCTGAGGTGGATGTGTTGTTCGTTGTTATTTTTACATCTTTTTACTCCACCATATGTTGTGCCTTTGTGGCGTCAGGCTATCTGAGGTTCTACAGGTTCAGCCAAATTTACTAATCAAATCTTTGTATCTATGAAAGAATTTAGTAAAAGTTTTAAGTAATTTATGGTAACGAAATCCCTGACTTAATAATTTACCAGTGATGCATTGATTACGTTCGTTAAAATCTATGACATCACTACACACACGAACGAGTTGGGATATATCAAACACCGTATGATGGAGCCAAAGGAACATCGCCGTCTAAAAAAGGAAAATTAACAATAGGGAATGAAAAATCGTCTCTTTTGTCCTAAATTTTAGTATGGAGTTTCCCTTTAGAAATTGAAATGTCTAAATCTAGAAAAGGACAACTACGATTGTTTATGTTAGATTTATTTAAAGTAAGTTCCTTTGGGTAAATTTCGGTAGTATATTTAAAGAACTCTGGATTATTTAACGAAAAAATATCATCAAGATAACGGTAGGTATTGTTGAATGTATCAACCAAATGTAACAATGACGTGTCTTTACTGAGTTTGGTCATAAACTGAGATTCATAGCAATACAGGAATAAATCTGCTATTAAAGGGGCGCAGTTAGTGCTCATAGGAATACCAACTACCTGTCGATACATTTTATCGCCGAAGCGTACATATATGTTGTCCAGGAGAAAATTTTAAGCTTCAATCATATCTTCAGATTTCCAGTAAGTGTATCTTGCATACTTTCCTTTTTCGTTACAGAAAAAGGCTTTAAACGAGTTACAGCAAATACATTTGCAATGAGATTTTTCAAAAGACCATTTAATTAAATATGAAAACTTTTTCTTGATAAGATTGTGTGGAAGTGTATTGTAGAGAGTAGAAAAATCATAACTGTCAATAGAATTAAAAGGACCATCAAAAGCACGTATTTTATCTAAAACTTCTAATGAATTCTGGATTATTTAACGAAATAATGAGATTCATAGCAATACAGGAATAAATCTGCTATTAAAGGGGGCGCAATTAGTGCCCATAGGAATACCTACTACCTGTCGACACATTTTATCGCCGAAACGTACATATATGTTTTCCAGGAGAAAATTTTAAACTTCAATCATATCTTCAGATTTCCAGTAAGTGTATCTAGACAGTAAGCTATAAAGGGCCCCAAAATTACTAGTGTAAAACCATTCAAACGGGAAAACCAACGGTCTAATCTATATAAAACGAGAAACGAGAAACACTTATGAACCACATCAACAAACGACAACTACTGAACATCAGATTCCTGACTTAGGACAGGTGCAAACAAATGCAGCGGGTTTAAACGTTTTAATGGTACCAAACTTTCACCCTTTTTCTGAAACAATAGTGTAACATCACAACATAGAAAGACACACTATAAAATATCAACTGAAATAGCTTAACTCAATCAAAGGACATAGTAACACCAGTGAACATACACTGAACAAATAAATTTGACCTATGATACAATGTAAATTCAAAATAAATAAACTAAGGGAAGAATAATAAAAGTAACATGTTATATCGGTATGAAATGTTAAACAATTTAAGAAAAACAATATGCTCGAACAAAAATATCAGCCATTTGCAATAACTTTAAACACAGGTAAATAAAATAATTTTGTTGTTAGGTATACGTATACAGTTACAATAGAGAAAGGAAATATTTTAACAAAATAAATAATTTTGATGTTCATAGTACGAAGTGGAAATTTATATTAGTACCAAACACTTATCAAAGCTGGTATACTTTCATTTTTCGTTACAGAAAAAGGCTTTGAACGAGTACGGGTACAGCAAATAAAAGTGTAATGAGATTTTTCAAAAGACCATTTAATTAAATATGAAAACTTTTTCTTGATAAGATTGTGTGGAAGTGTAGTGTAGAGAGTAGAAAAATCATAACTGTGAACAGAATTAAAAGGACCATCAAAAGCACGTATTTTATCTAAAACACTCCAAAAATAATTAATACCATTATTTTCATAAGCTTTATTAGAAAAGTTCTTTGATAGTAGTAAGGGAGGTAGTTAGAAGCACTGACAGATTAGTAGTAGAACACTTACTAGATGCGGAGATGAAACGGAATTTAAATGGTTGTTTGTGTAATTTAGTTAACCAGTACATAGTCGGGACTTTCTAATGTTCGGAAGAGGCTTTAATCTGGCTAGTGGCAGTGATATGCTTGTTTACAATTTGACTCTCTGTTGAGCGTACGGACCTGAATGTATACGAATTGATAATGTCTGTTTCCAATCTATTATAGATGGAGGACGATATTTAGGTGCTTTCTTAAGAAAAGTTTTGACCTCACGGTCTTCGACGATGTTGAGGTCTCCTGTAATGACATGACCATAGGGAACATATCTAAAATTAGATGTTTCACAATCTCAAGTGGAAGGAGCATTATTTTCTATATTGACATCTGCAGTAACTGACGTGTAATTAAAAATCAAATTCTGCTGGTTTTTTTTTTTTATAAGAATACGAAATAATAGGTGGTTCTGTATTATCAAAATATGGAGGTATTTGACTATGGATGGTAGAGTCATTGAATATACTAGATAAGTTAATAAAATCAATACCTCTATTTATATATTTATATTTAAGAAAATGCCGTTTATGATTTTCAGGTTTATCGATACTAGGAAACAGCCTGTGATGACAAAAGGCTGTAATAATACGGGTGTATTCATACAACGGGCTAAAAATGAAATTTTATCACACTCCTGAAAAATAGCATATAATTTACTTATTGGTATATGACCCAGTTTGCATAATACTTGATGTCTACCATTATTTTTTATTATAGATAACAGATCAGCAAGTGTATAATTTAAACGATGTTTAATACGTTGATTACGGTTTTTGCGTTTACCATGAGACCTATTATTTCTTAGTCGTTTATCGACAATATTAATGACATCGATAGAAGTTTTAGATATGTTCCCCTGTCCCAATATTTTGTCATTGAGACCGAGAGGATTAATTGTTTGAAGTCTTTTTATCCAAAATAGTTCGCGAACTTCACGGGATTTTTCAAATTGCTTGTGTGATTGTCCTGGTTGTTTCTGAACGGTTTCAAGTGGTTGGAATTTTGTAAATTTTAGATTATGATTATGCTTATGTAAATGTTGGTATATCAAACTTTTGAATTTTTTAGGTCTTCGAAAGCGGTAAAGGTGCTCTTGATTTCTTCTGTAATATTCTCGACCCGTTTGTCCCACATATTGAACACCACACTTAGGTTGGGTTCAAGTCACCACATATATAAGGTTTTGAGTTTTTCAGGTAATGTCACAGGAAAAGGAGAGTGAAAAAGCTCCCCCGTTCACTGTTGACCCAACAGTATTTTGTGAAGTTAATCTAAAACAGGTAAGTCATTTTTTGGCATTGCACGGGAAAACTTGTGGATATCCACGTGCATTTTTGTTTAACAATCTGGCTGCAGAGACATTACAAATACGTTTTTTTGAGCACGTGGATATCCTAGAAGTTGGGTTGTTATTTAATTTCTTTCCATTACGTAAAATCATGATAATTTAGATAGGGGCATAGGCAAATTAAAAAAAGACCGGAGGTTGTAACATAGAATAAGGATCACACTTACGGAATAAGAAATAATAGGCAAATCAGTAAAAGAACTCATACAAAAACTGTTATAAAAAGACCGACGTAAAGACTTAAGTAATACAAAACAAACATATAACAAACACAGTGCAAAAACAGAGATTGTGTGAAATCTAAGTAGCAGGGGGCAAAATAAAAATAGCAAGCGTGGATGAGTATTTATACATCCAAACACCATAATATTTAATTAACTATTAAGAACAAAGATATAATAAACATATGAACGCTCTCTCACAGGCAAACAACCCATACTTGTTAAATATAATGTATAATTGTAAAATATAATGTATAATTGTAAAATATAATGTATAATTGTAAAATATAATGTATTAGTGTAAAATATAATGCATATTTCATTTATTATTTCGATCCTAATAATCGAGTCACATCTACATGAGTTGAACACAAGTTCATCAAAATCCAAAATATCTTCCGTTTATGTCCCTTTACCTAAAGTGCAAACACGTATCTAATCACTCTATAAAATGAGGGAAACTGAGTCATTACATTATCTGCATTCCAAAAACTACTCTTGTATGTTTTGAATGTAATCCTATGTAAATTAATAAGAACAGGCTTTGATAAATAAATGTTTCCACTGCATCAACTGGGATACTATATCTTTCCTCTTCTTTTTTAATAGATTTACAACGCGATGGTCGAGTATGTTAGATATCAAAATTGTTACTGTCACGCGAAGAGAAACATCTTACCATGCAAGAAAAGATTGTCCTCTTTTAGTGACGATACAGTACTTGCAACCTTAGGCGTTACTGTTTTTTACGGGAACTTGACTGATCGGCGAATGATCGGTGACGGATGTTTGACTGATCGATGAATGATCGGTATTGATGACCCATAGAATCCGTCACGTCAGATACGTCAAATAAGCTATGTGAGAGTTACCTTGACAAAGGTCAGCGATCGATCAGTAAATTAATTATATGCACGGATCGGACGGACACGTATATAATTAAAATTCTTATGTGAAACGAACTCCACAGTATTAACATGCGATAAACACGAACCTCTACGAAGACACCTTTACTCGTTAATTTGTAATAAACTTGGTTGCAATAACACATATTACTTCATTATTGGTTCTCTTATTTTTCTGTCAAATAAATTACATAAGTGCAGAATAATGTTATGCTCAGAATGTTTCTGTTTCACTAAAAAAAGATAAAATGTTATCATTTGAAATAAGTACCCTATTTAGCAATAATGCATTTTAATGTCACTAGATGATGAAAATTAAAATAATATAACAATATAACAGTAAAGATACTTAAAGCTTTGTATTGGTGGATCAAGAGTGCAATTATTTCTTTATTTTAATGGAAATCATGAACCACCATTGGAATTTATAACTTCTTGTACATTAGGATCGGTTGCTTTTTACAAATAATGATAAATTTCAGAAAAGCTACTAAAATTGTGTTCGTATTGTTTAAATATGCTAATGTTAATTGCAAAATTATTAACCGCCATTTGATTTTAGTATCTTTTGTACATCAGGATTGGTTGTTTTTCATAAAATATGCTGAATTTCAGGGAAAACATACTAAAATATTGTTTGCATTGCTTAAAAATGCAAATATTTCTTCTATTATATCAGAAATAATGCAACGTAATTTGCAATCAGTCATTATAAATGCCTTAAGATAAGTCATTTTGTATAAGATAATTTTGTATAGACCACAGCAAAGGAAGAATCACAGGAAAACTTAAATTCCATCTAGGCTTCACAAAAACAAAATTCTGAAGAAGTGCCAACAAATCAGCCTAAACACGTAAAGCACCAGCCAAATGAGAACATGACAAATGTACAGCAAGGTCAGAACAATAAGGGCTCTCCGCTATTTAATTCACCTGGTGATATTCCATGCAGCGATAATTTTGTAGACCTATCTCTGCATGACAGCCAACATCCAATGCAAACCATACCATTCTCAAACTACTTTCCTCAATCTGATATGGCAACAGTTGAAACCTCCAAGGGCTGTCCTACAACAACAAAAGTGGATGATCCTGAACCTGAAATGACTCACAACTCTTTTTTAGGACTCAACCAAAGCAACATGCCACCCAATCTAGGCATAAACAAAAACCGGCAAAATCAGCAAATCTAAAACAACATTTTAAAGAAAATGCTGAAGAACATCTAAGATAAACAACAATTTACATGGAAGGGAAGGAAACGCTCTATTTATAAACTCGTTAGAATCATCATCTGACATTATTTGTACCCAAGAACACTGGCTATATGCATTTCAAAAACAAACATTATGTAATGTTCTACCTAATATGGGCATGTCCATAAGGTGCAGGATACAAACGAAGAAATCTCAAATTTTAATCGGCCAAGAGGGAAAGGTGGTGTTGCAATAGCTTGGAAAAGATTCTTAACTCCATCCATCAATGAAATTCCATCTAGAAACAACAGGATAATAGCAATTGAACTGAAATCACCAATGAAAATTTGCATTATTTGCCTATAAATAACTCTGGGGATTCATATTTAGATTAAACTGAATGTCTTGATATTATTAACTCACTTCTATCAATGTACTCAGCATCTCATAGAATCGTTATAGTTGGAGACTGCAATGGCACTTTAAAACCGCCCAGGAACTATACTATTACAAACACGATAGACTTCTGCAAGCCTTCATACAGGAAATGAATCTTCGACATCATCGCTCTGAGGAATCAACCTTTTTCATCATTCTGGAATGTCAGCCTCTCAAATTGATTATATTTTGCACAATGCCACAATTGCCTTTCTTTCGGACTAAATGATCTATGACCAATGTCACACCAATACGTCAAGTCATGTTCCTGTGAGCGCAAAGATGAATATTAAATCAAAGCCAATGAATAAAGCAATCAAACCCGGCTATGTCAGTCAATTCAAACTCCAGTGGAAAGATCTCGATAGTGAGACATTTCGTATTCACATCAGCAATGAACTCTCTGGGCACAATATTGGAAGTCATTCAATAGAAGAAAGCATTAACTTCTTTTGCAATTTTCTTAAAATAGCAGCTACAGTTGCTTTTCCATCAAAGATTATCAAATTAAAAGGCCAAAATTCAAAGCATCCCCAACCACTCTTACGCTGCTCAAAATAAGTAAAGAAAAACATCTCATTGCAAGAAAAATGATCATCTCAAGACAGACAAAATACTGGCTCAACGAAATCTTCGTAAACAACGTCGGAAGGAACAGTATTTGGATAGAACCCAATTCTATAATGAAATAATGGAAAATCCAAGCAATGATATGTTTCATAAGCTCATTCGGCGAAACAGAGGATCTTGAAATAAAGATGCAATCTGCATAATGCACCACTACTCTGCAACTGGCCAAACAAACAGCTTCTCCAGATACTTCGAGGATCTGGCTGTACCCAAAGACAATGGATATGATTCTGAATTCTTAGATCTCTGCAATATCCGACATAACATCTTCCATGAACTTTGCGAACAAAACAGCAATGGACCACAATTTAGTTCTCAAAATATCTGTGATGCAATCCAACAGTTACATTCTGTCAAGGCGACATATGAATTAGGTCTTGCTGCTGAACATTTTGAAGAATTCTCCTGCAACAGTGACTCACTTTCTTACAAACTGTGTTAATAACATATTCAACAATCAACATATACCGGATATATTTAAATCTTGTATAGTAACACCTGTACTCAAATAAGGGAAAAATTCAATGATAATGGAGAACTACAGAAGAATTGCTGTAACACCTGTTATCTCAAAACTCTTCGAATGTACCATTCTTTCACTTCTAACAGTAAATCTTAATCAGTCAACACTCAAATTCGGCTTTACAAAAGGCTTGCCGATGCTTATTGTCAGTCTCATTATCACTGAAGCTAGAGCAGAAGTAAAACTTATCACAATGGAGCCCTTATTTCTCATTACTGTGGACAGTCAGAAGGCATTCGACGTGGTAGATCACATCATATTACTGGATGCTTTACATGACCATACTCAGAATCATCCTCTTGTCTGTAGTGAAAAATATCTACAGAGGGCTAGTTTTAAGAGTCAAATGGAAGGGAAACATCAGTGACAGCTTCCATATTTAACAGGGAGTACAACAAGGTGGCATTCTTTCACCTTTTCTGTATAAAGTCTGTTAACAATATGCTTGAGGATCCCAAATCGCACAGCCTAGGCCTTAAAATTGGCACAAATTATGTTGGCTGCCCAACTTGTGCGGATGATATAACCTTCTTAAGCAACTGCCATCAGCAATTGGTCACTAGGCAATACCTTTGTTTATCCCTCAGAAGACACAACACATCTTGGTTTGAAAAGAGCTAAAAGAAAATAATCTGAATATTGATGCTCGCATCAGCATTCCGAGAAGAACTCTATTATCTCTGATGAATACTGGTCTACATGGTACAAATGAAATAAATCAGCAGACATCCTACAAGATATACCAGAGCTATGTTATTCCTCGTCTGGTATATGGAATGGAGATACTCCCTCTTAACCAGAGACAACTAGATATCATGACCCGCTTCCACACAAAAACATTACGTAATATTCAGTCTTTGCCTACAAAAGCAGCCACTGGATCGGTACTTATGCTGTTGGGTGCTCTAACAATTGAGGCAGAAATACATAAAAGGCAACTCATTTCTGTACAGTGTTCTTTCTTGTAACAATTCAACAATTCAAGGCTTAGTAAACAGACAAATCATCATGAATATTGATAAACATCTAAGCTTCTTTTGTAAGGTCACAAGCGTGCTAGCTTTGCATGATCTTCCAAGTATCGCTACACTTAGTCAAAATTTACAGTCAAAATTAAAATGGAAAGCAACAGTAAAATTAGCAATTCAGGACCATTGGACTAAAATCTTCATTAAAGAAATAAAATCAAAATCTTCTTTAATACATTTGGACAAAGCCTTACTAAGAATTGGATCTCCATATCCTTTCTGGACCAGACTAACTTCAACCGTCTCGGATGTTAAAAAGGGATCGATGAAAGTTCGGATACTAACTGGGACTTAATTACTTGAATCTCATAGATCAACATTTAGTGGTGGCAGAGAGTCGGCATTATGTAAATGCTGTTGAACGTCAGATGAAGATCTAGCCTATTTCCTGTTGTTGTGTCCGGCCTTAATACACAGATTAGCTACGGACATGTGTTATAGACTACATACCCAGCGTGTATGGAAATTACAAGGAAAATAATAATGTTATACTAACTGTTTCGCTAAATATATTATTCAACGTAAAATCAGTGCAATAAGTAAAGGTATGAGGTGAACATTATGTACATATGTGTAAAGGTAGAGACAGGGGTGTCCTGCTTTCCATTGTATAGAGCACCCTATATTTTTAGATTTCGATCGCGTACAGTGAATCTTAAAATACATATTTTGAAATACGATATTTTTACCTTTTAATTGTGCGGTGAATCTACAAGGTTATTTTATAATTCCCCAAATATTTTTAGATTTTATCCGTGTACAGTGAATCTAAAAAAATATAGTTATTTGTGGAAAACATTTAGTGACGTACAATTTAAGTTTTAATTGACTCCCCACTTGGATAATATCCGTTTAGGAGGTGTTCCATAATTGGAAGAAAATACATATAGAAGAAGAAGAAGAAGAAGAAGAAGAAGAAGAAGAAGAAGAAGAAGAAGAAGAAGAAGAAGAAGAAGAAGAAGAAGAAGAAGAAGAAGAAGAAGAAAAAAAAAGAAGATATGAATAATATAAGGATAAAGATACTTAAACTTTTGTTTGTGTTGAATAAGAATGCATTTATTTCTTTATTTTAATGGAAATCATGAATTGCTATTGAATTTAATACTTTTGTACATCAGGATGGGTTGTTTTTTACAAATATTGATATATATCAGAGAAAAGATAGTAAAATTGTGTTCGCATTGTTTTAATATGCCAATATTTCTTCTTTTTATAAAAAATAATGCACTGTTGTTGGCAATCAGTAATTTTAAATGCCTCTGAATAAATCTTTTTTTTAAATGTGAATAATTTAAGGATAAATATGCATACACTTTTGTTTTTATTTAATAAGAATGTAATCATTTCTTTATTTTAATGGAACTTATTGTCTGCCATTGGATTTTAGTACTTTTTGTACATCTTAATGGGTTGTTTTTCACAAAATTAGATGAATATCAGTGGAAAGATACTAAAATGTTGTTTGCATTGTTTAAAAAAGAGGGGCGAAAGATACCAAAGGGACATTCAAACTCGTAAGTCGAAAATAAACTGAAAACGCCATGGCTAAAAAAGAAAAAGACAAACAGTACACAAAACAAAACATATAAAACTAAAGACTGAGCAACACGGACCCCACCAAAAACTGGGGGTGATCTCAGGTTCTCCGGAAGGGTAAGCAGATCCTGCTCCACATGTGGCACCCGTCGTGTTGCTCATGTTAGTACAATCCCGGTAATAATTTGGTAGGTCACATTCGGGAAAAGGGGACGGGATTGTAATTACGACGTTAGGAACATATCCGCTATCATTTGTGAAACGGATATTCCGTAACGGCCATCCAACTCTTGATGGCGTCCGTAATATTTTCGAAGGGATGATTTCAACTTCACCACTTGGAACTCGGTTTAATAGCTTCCTTGTGAGCAGCAACCCTCTATCAAGGAAATCATGATAGGAAATACAAGCCCTGGAGTATTGTATCAACTGGGAGATATATATACTCCGTATGCAGGCGCTGCTGGAATGTTGCTACATAAAAATGGAAAGTTCACAATTGGAAATCATCTCTTTTGTCATAAAGTTTTGTTTTCAACCGACCCTCTTTGTCAATTTCTAGATGTAAGTCAAGATATGAGGCAGACTTAACTGTATCTGTTGTATCCTTTATCTCAAGTTCGATGGGATAGATGCGTTCAACATAGTCACCAAATTTTGAATTTTTTAGTGAGAGAACATCATCTATGTAGCGGAAAGTAAAGTTAAAGGATACTGCTAACTTCTTTTCTTTCTTCCTAAGAAGAAGTTCCTGTATGAAGTCAGCCTCATATGAATAAAGGAACAAGTCGGCAAGAAGAGGGGCACAGTTGGTTCCCATGGGAATGCCGATTGTTTGTTGAAAAACACGTCCTCCAAACGTAACAAATATGTTGTCAATCAAGAAATCAAGCATCTTGATAATGTCAGTTTCAGAAAATTTTTTGTTAGAATTTTTTACAAAGTAGGATTTATCCCTCCCTAAAATTTCTAAAATTTTGTTTGGCATTGTTCAAAATAACCAATATTTCTCCTTTTTATCAAAAATAATGCAATGTTATTTATAATAAGTTATTTCAAAGGCCTCAAGATAAGTTTTTTGGATAAAATTTTAATAATATAAGAATAAATATACATAAGCTTTTGTTTTTGTTGCATAAGAATGCAATCATTTCTTTATTTTAATGGAAATTATTGACCGCCATTGGATTTTCGTACTTTTTGTACATCAGGATTGGTTGTTTTTCATAAAATTAAATGAATATCAGAGAAAATATACCAAAATGTTGTTTGGCATTGTTTAAAATTACCAATATTTTTCTTTATCAAAAATAATGCAATGTTACTTGTAATTAGATATTTCAAAGGCCTCAAGATAAGTTTTTTTTTTTTTTTATTACATGTAGGTATCCAGGAGAATATCTAATAAGAGTAAATTGATATTAAATTACAATATTACAATATTTTGAATAATTTTGTGTTTACCGGAGTATTCCATTTTTATCCGATAATGGTTTTTCATATTAGTTAATATACAGAGTGTTTGCCATCATCTTCTTTAATTCTAATGTTCTGAATTATTTCAACTGAGAATTTGAATATCTACAGTATATAATATTTAGACAAATTGTCCTTTGTTATCAGGTAAGTTGACCATAATCTTCTTGATTTTTGTATCATAAGCAAAGTTTGAACTTATTTGAACTTTGTTTGTGCAGTTCTGACTAAAATATAAACAAACTACTCAGGTAGACATGATTATACACAACATCAGAATATACAACACAAAGTTACAAAAAAACAAAAAAGAAAAAGAAACCAAAAAAAAAAGAAGAAAAAATAGTGTGTATTATACAATAATATATCTTTTAAACATGTGTTAGGTATGGAATAGAACATAATAGTCACCTGGTCATGACATGCTCGCGTCATGTGACTTCAGGGATATTGGTTGGGTATTATGTAAATATGTTTTGACATGTTTAAAGTTAAAACTGTTATGATTGTTTTGTGTAGTTAAGGGTTTTTATAATCAATTTGCTATTTTTTCTTTTAATACATTATTGACTTCAACAATATACTGTATTTCTGCTTCAAATATTTTAAAGATATCTATTTTTTCTTTTGATTCAGAGATATAATACGATTTATAGATAGAAATAGATATTATAGTCAAAAGGTAGTTAATTTCATAGTAAGCTTCATCGTTTATTTTATATCATACTATAAGATTTTCCATATTTAAAATGCTTTCATTCAAACCTAAGGAGTTAAGTAGGCTTAATATTTTTGATATAAAATCATTGTTATAGCTGCAAGAGAGAAAACAAATGTTCATAATCTTCTTTTGTACTACAATGATTACAATTATTATCTGAGAGTATTTTTCATTTTACTAATAAATCATTGCATGGAAGAATAAAATGAATTAATTTCCACCTAAACATTTTCAGTTTAGTGTCAGGTAAGTAGTGAAAAATAAAGTTAAAACAATTTTCTAGTTTAAAATATAAGTTTTTGGCAAACAATTTTTCCCAAGTTATAACTCCTATTGGTTTATCTGGTATGTTGTCATTTATAATAATGTTATTTTGTTTTGTACTTATTTTAGAACTGATTTCTTTATTAAGCATGATTTTAGAATAATTATAGTTTTATGAATATTAACTTTGGTTTTAATTGAATTATCTTGACTTATTGTGGTAAGCCAATGATTTGGTATTGCTTTTTTAATGCAAGATCCAATCTTGTATATTTTTTAGTTTAGAAAGTATATATGTTTCTGAAATTTGACCTCTATCATCTATGATATCATTTATGTAAAAACAAGTTGCTTTTTACCAATTCTTCAAAAAATAAACATTTTCCATTTAGTCTGATAAAATTATTTCCCCCATATAAACTGTTTTCTAATTTGCAGAAAGTCTTGTGGGTATGTTGATGCACCCCTTTAACACAAATCCAAGTTTTAATTAATTCTTGGTAAAATTCTGGTAGACTTTTGAAAATTGTTTTATCTAGATCATTTATATTTTTTAGATTCATTTTAAAAATTATCAAATTATTACCTAATTTATTTAAATAAAATATTGGGATAACTGTCCAATTGTCCTTTTCAGTATCAAATAATTTTGTTATCCAACCTATGTGTATGGATTTTATAAACATATCAATATCTATCATTTTTAGTCCCCCTTTTTTGTACTCTGTTGTAAGTGTTGATCTTTTAATTCTATCTCTTTTACCATTCCATATAAAATTGTATATGAGGGTTTTTAATTATTGTAACAAATCTTTTGGTATGACAGTATTTGATACTATGTATGTTAAGTTTGGTAGAATTAAAGATTTAGTGACTACTATTTTTCCTAATATACTTAGTTTTCTTTTCCTCCAGTTAGCTATTATTTTTTTCTTATTTCAGTATTTGTTTTTCAATATTTAGTTTTTGACATTCTGATTTATTATGCCCAAAATAAATTCCCAAACTTTTGATTGGATTATTACACCAGTTAATATTTTCATATTTTTATGTACAGTGTTTTAATTTGCCAAGCCATATTCCTTCAGTTTTAGTTCTATTAATTTTAAGACCAGAAACGTTGCCAAATGTTTCAATTAAATTTAATGTCTTCTGTGATGTCTTGTTTAAATTGTAAGAACAGAGTAGTATCATCTGTTAGTTGATATATTTTTAGGGTATTAGTGCTACTATCTAGCTTAATTTCTAATCCTTTGATATTTTTATTTTCTCTCTACTAATTTTTATTGCCATTATTTCTACAGCAAGAACAAAAAGTAGAGAAGATAACGGACAGCCTTGTTTAATTCCACGAAATGCTTTCAAACGACTTGAAACCCAGCCGTTATTAGTTATACATCCTTTAATGTTTGAAAACATAAGTTGAAAAGTTTCTTTAAAACCAAATTTCAAGTTTTTTTTTTTTTTTTTTTTTTAAAATTTTAACACTAAAAGGATAAAAATACTTTAACTTTTGTTTGTGTTGAAAAAAAAATGAAATAATTTCTTTATTTTAATAGAAATTATGAACCACCATTGGATTTTAGTACATTTTGTAAATCAGGATTGGATGTTTTCATAAAATTAAATGAATATCAGAGAATATCTATTAAAATGTTGTTCGCATTTTTAAAATTACTAATATTTCTTATTTTCATAAAAATAGTTATTTCAAAGGCCTCGAGATAAGTTTTTTTTTTATACAAATTTTAATAATATAGGTAGAAAAGTACTTAAACTTTTGTTTTTTGTTGAATACGAATGAAATAATTTCTTTATTTTAATAGGAATTATGATTTCAGTACTTTTTGTATATCAGGATGGGTTGTTTTTCATGAAATATGCTGAATTTCAGGGAAAAGATAATAAAATGTTGTTCGTATTGCTTAAAAATGCAAATTTTTCTTCTTTTATATCAGAAATAATGCAACATCATTTGCAACCAGCCAATGCCTTTAGATAAGTAATTTTCTATAAGATATGAATAATATAAGGATACTTAAACTTTTGTCTATGACGAATAAGAATGAAATTATTTCTTTATTTCAATGGTTTCATTGTTTAAAAATACCAATATTTCTTCTTTTTATCAAAAATATTTCTTCTTTTTATCAAAAATAATGAACTGTTGTTAGCAATCCGTTATTTTAATTGCCTTTGGATAAGTTACTTTTTATAAAATTTGAATAATATTGGGATTAAGATTTTTAAACTATTCTTTGTGTTGAATATGAGTGCATTTTTCTTTTTTTTTTCATTTCATTAAGATTTAATTACACAAAAATCATCATTGGATGTAATTATTTTTGTTGGGTTGTTCCCCAAAAAATATGATGAATTTTGAGGGAAAATATACTTTATATTTTGTTTGCATTTTTTCGAGTCTCCAACTTGCATATTTCTTTCTTCTATTGAAAATAATACACCGAAATCTGCAATGAATGATCACTTCATTTAATTTGTCAGAGCATTTTCGGATTTTTTTAACAGTCTTGATAAACATCGTTTTAGCATTCTTTGGGTTTGAACAAAAATCACCGAAATATAAACGACAATCACAATTCTTTAATAATAGTTAAATTTAGTTGTATCTGTATATTTTACTTTTCTTTTAATTCTTAAAACATTCCTGAATGATTAATGATAAAATGTCGAGCTTCTGAATGATTCGTACTTTTTCGTAGCGCCATTTTAATTAAATGAAACGAAACTAAGATTCCGTAATTTGTTTGTGTTCAACAGGTGACGTAGTAGAGTTCAATCCGTCAGAAAGGTCAATCCGTCAGATCAAATATTTTTTCTATAAGTCTGACGGATTGGTGACGTGAGTTTGACGCGAACATGACTGATCGGTGACTGATCGATGACCGCTGATTGATCGCTAAAATAGTAACGCCTAAGGTTGCAAGTACTGTACTAGGCGATGGTTGCATTTTTCCATGACGATGCAACAGCGAAAATATGAATCGACCACATTACCCCGTTGAATACGATTATCAAATTGAAATATTTTTGACTCATTCCTCATTTCCGTCAGTAATTTCCAGAAGTTTTAAAAACACTAATTAGGACATGTGGTTCATTTAGCCAACGATATGTGCATTTAGCACTTCGATCCTTTTGTAGTAGCGGTGAGCATCCAATACCCTACCCTTTTCATATATTTTGAAAATATGTATCCTATCATGCTATGCGTGATTAGTGACAGATTTCGCTATTCCGCAGCGAAATGAATAGACATGACAAAAATTTGATGCACATGACCGTCCCCTTCTCCAAACCAAGACTATGTCTCTTATTACGATTAACAACAAGCCCTACGGCCATGGTCAATATGAAAATCGGGTCAGCTAAATTAATTTGTTCACTATTAGCCTTATGACCTATACCAGTAAATTCCATCTCTGGTAAGAGGACTTACAACCAATGTAAAGTATAAGAAATTTGATTTAAGATTGATTTGGATACCAGGAGACAATAGACCTTATTGCTATTTGGATATCAGCGACACTTGATCTGATAATCTGTGACATTTGAATGATTGACGTCATACAACAATCACTTTTCCTTCACGGCGTCAGACATTTTCTATTGTGATGTCACAAGTTAATTGGAACCTTTGTGAGGTTTAGAAATGACAGACAAAGAGCAATAAATCCAGTTTACCACAAAGTTGTTTACATTTTCTTTAATTTGTTTTGCATCTTAATTGCATGGGTCTGAAGGGAACAACTATTTGAAAATTCTTTGGGGGTGCATAATAATTCATTTCCACCTGTTACTATGAAGGCTTACCTTAAAGTCTGATAATACTTTGCTCATCTAGCAAGTCGGTTGATTTAATAGTTCATTTCATTAAAACTGAGGGTTAAGTAAAAAAATATCACAAGGACCATACGTGTTATAATTCCACAGCTAATACAAACGCTGAAAAGTACCCAAATCAGTAAAGGAACCAGAACTACAGTATATATAATAAGAAGATGTGGTATGATTGCCAATGAGACAACTCTCCACAAGCCTGAGACCAAACGACATAGAAGTTAACAACTATAGGTCACTGTATGGCCTTCAACAATTATCAAAACCCTTACCGCATAGTTGTGTATGAATAAGGGTTAATGTCAAATACTATATAATATAAATAATGTTTAAGAAAGGAGCACATACAGATTTATCGACTTAAAATAAAATTTACTCTAATACATAAACTTATACTTGAAGAAATTAATTTGCTACATGTTTTAATGGGTCAAGCTAGTCCTATATAATTATATATGCCTTTGCATCATCTTTTCATTATTTAGAGTTTTTAGAGGGGCATTAGCTGTCATATTCATGTTCATCGATTTGTCTCCAATTCTCATATTTGATTAATAACATACTAAAACATATATCCAAATTATAAAAAAGTCGCAAATAAACAATTTACAATGCATGGACTCGATAATATGTATCAGAATTTCGTGTGTATTTTAGTCTAGACGCCTCTAATTAACCATCGAGGTGACCTCCAGGACTGCCAACGGTGATATAACCTGATATAAACATAAATATAGATATAAATTGATAGCGAACACGTGCAATTGGATTTTTCTAGATCTGTTTGATTTCAAATTGTAGGTTAAAAAAATATGTTAATCATCGTTTTTTCCTGTACAAGAATGAGTTTTTGTGGATCGAATTGGTCAACCAAATGGTTTACTTTTGTTTCACTTTCAATGTTGACATTCTTTTCCTTTTAATAGCTGAAAACGCCTAGTTTATGCCTAATCCAGCTATAGCTAAGAGGTTAAATTGAAGGTCAAATGGATGTGTATTCAATGAGTTCGAATTATTCACTTGCAAGTGAATAATTAATTAGCAATGTTTTTCGCTGATTTTGACAAAACTGAACCAAACTGGATGCTAAAAGTGAATTATCATTTCACTATTTCACTTCATTAATGATTGAACAAAAAAAAAAATCATATTTTTATTTTTTTCAAACCTCTTGGCTCATGCCCTTTCAAGCTGATCTTTTCATTTCTTGGTTTTTTTTAATTATGAAGCTCGGTGGCAGTTTGAATATAAAAGCCAAAATTAGCAATTTATAGCAAAATGAATGAAAATGAAAATACAAAAATTAAAGAAAATGTAAATATCGCCACACGACGTTTGTGTTATAGGACTAGGGTCAAGCAAAAAACAAAACATAAATTAAGGTGTAAAATGAATCCCCCCTTGGATGGGATTGCAATTTCATGAAATACAGGCATCTCCAAATAAGGTATCTTTCTCCAAAACGAATGAAATTGATGAAATTGCACCTTTTCTCCCTTTGATAGTGTATAGATTTGCGTGTTGTTCCATAATAATTCAATTTAATTAGTGGTTCAGATGGTTTTCAATAGTTTTATTTGATCACTATGCAAAAGCACCAGGTTTGGTATGGAAAACTTTGGTCAAGTGAAGTTTAAATGGAGGTTTTCTTCAAATAATCATGCGTTTTCTTGGGGTGTAAAATGGGAGGGAGGGTGTAAGTAGCTTTTTTTGCAACCACGATTAGTCATTTTCAACGTTGGGAGGAAAGCAATATACATGTATTTTTAACACTTTATACTACATGAATATCTACTTTAACAATATTGTGATGTTACAACGAAAAACTTATTGTTGACAATCTTTCATATATTTGCAAGATTTTATATGAAGAATATAGACTCATTGATTGCTTGCGGCCAGATTGAATTTTACTCTGAATGTATTTCTAAGGAGGCGAGGTATAATTGCCTTAGAGACAAATAGGACGCCAAATTGTCGTGGATGAAAACGTAAGCAACAGGAAACTCATTTTTAGCAATTTCTTCAAACATTTATATTGGTCAGAATATTTATGTGTATTAAAAACTATATCATGTATATTGGATTTTCATTTCTCGTTTCAGCATTTTTTAAGCAGTGGCTGTACCTTTCCGGTTACTATTTATGTGTTGTGTATTATGTATCGTAACACTTTATAGTTACTGGACAGGTTGATTTTAAGCGATGAAACATCCAAACAGCACCAGATCATTTTTGATTCGAGGTGATTTCAGATTAGTAATAAACGATAAAAGAAAGTTAGAAAGCTCTAGTTCATGTAACTGATTTTATTGAATGATTGATAAATATCAAATACAGCAAAAAGACACAAGCTTAACAATGATCGCAATAAAGAAAATGTAAGTTTTGTGAATGAACTGAAAATAGATCATCATGATCATGACATGATGTGCCGCCGCATGAGAAGTTGCATACGGCAAGTCCAGTGATATTAACAATATCCAGTACAGTGCAGATGAAAGAGACCAGTACTGATAATTGAATTAAAACTTTTAAAGATTTTGCATTGTTATCAAAGCGGTACATGTATTATTGTATGCAGGGAACAACTGATATCTTATATATTTGGAAGACAGATCTCCTTATGATATCTTATATATTTAAAATCGACAATATTTTAACGGGGACCGCAAAGTAAACTGCAACATAAACAATGATTCAAATGTATCCGTTCGCTTCCAATAGAAGCAGGATACAGGATACTTATGCGTATACTATTTGTATCTATATAGTAAAATGGTCGACTGCAGGATACAAGTCCTTCTTCACGCACCCGAAATAAAAACCACATTTGCTTCAGCAGACAAAGCACGGTTAGGTTTAAATTAATTAAGTCATGGACATTTGGTTTAAAAGTTATTAATCAAATATTCTAAATTTATCTTCCGGCATGTTCATTTTTGGTTTGTATAAACGACTGTTAACGTCATAATCCAACTACGTTTCTTAGGTCTATACTTTCGCGGACCATCGGACTTTAGCGTATGGAGGCATCGCACTTTAGCGCAGACCATCGCACTTTAGCGTGACCATCGTACTTTAGCGTCCCCATCGCACTTTAGAGTCCTACATATTTAATGCCAAAATATACCTTTCACATTTTGTGAAATATTACACATCAAATCTTTTATGGTAATATTCTATACAATGAACAAAAATATTTCACATCCAATCTTTTATGGTAATATTCTATACAAAGCACGAAAATGTCGGCATTCACCTCAAAAGCTAACCAAACAGACTTATTCAGAAGGGATATAGTTACGATACTGTTGTCAGGTCATTAAAGATGGCATATTTTGGTATTAATATTGATTCACTCATAGGGTCTTTGCATCGGAAATAAACACATTTATTCTAAAACCAGTTGTTGGCATGATACGGGTTATGTTCTCAAATATTTTATGATGGTATGATACTAAACCCCTAACGGGAGGGATTGTGCTTGATTTCCATATGATGAAGACAAAATCTTTCAATCAGTTTAATTGAAGTCTGGAGCTGGCATGTCAGTAGCTGCTAGTTGTCCTTTGGTAATTTGGATCCTTATTTTGTATTTAAGTATATCCCAAAATTTTAATATTCATATATACATTATTGTAAAAGGGATATAAAAGAGGCGATGCAGATAAAGCACTACATTCAGTCAAATTATTTTCCTGAACTTAGACAATACTAGCTACTAAAACTTACTGCTCTGGAACTGTATACTACAAATCTCGTTAGTCATTGACACTTTAAACAACCTTAGATATGACAATACTAGCTACTAAAACACTTACTACTCTGGAACTGTATACTACAAATCTCGTGAGTCATTGGCACTTTAAATAACCTTAAATATGACAATACTAGCTACTAAAAGAGGGACGAAAGATACCAGAGGGACAGTCAAACTCATAGATCGAAAACAAACTGACAACGCCATGGCCAAAAATAAAAAGACAAACAGACAAATAATAGTACAGATGACATAACATAGAAAACCAAAGACTAAGCAACACGAACCACAACTAAAACACTTACTGCTCTGGAACTGTATACTACAAATCTCGTGAGTCATTGGCACTTTAAACAACCTTAGATATGACAATACTAGCTACTAACACACTTACTACTCTGGAACTGTATACTACAAATCTCGTGAGTCATTGGCACTTTAAACAACCTTAGATATGACAATACTAGCTACTAAAACACTAACTACTCTGGAACTGTATACTACAAATCTCGTTTGTCATTGGCACTTTAAACTACCTTAGATATGACAATACTAGCTACTAAAACACTTACTACTCTGGAACTGTATACTACAAATCTCGCTAGTCATTGGCACTTTAAACTACCTTAGATATGACAATACTAGCTACTAAAACACTAACTACTCTGGAACTGTATACTACAAATCTCGTTTGTCATTGGCACTTTAAACAACCTTAGATATGACAATACTAGCTACTAAAACACTTACTACTCTGGAACTGTATACTACAAATCTCGTGAGTCATTGGCACTTTAAACAACCTTAGATATGACAATACTAGCTACTAAAACACTTACTACTCTGGAACTGTATACTACAAATCTCGCTAGTCATTGGCACTTTAAACTACCTTAGATATGACAATACTAGCTACTAAAACACTAACTACTCTGGAACTGTATACTACAAATCTCGTTTGTCATTGGCACTTTAAACAACCTTAGATATGACAATACTAGCTACTAAAACACTTACTACTCTGGAACTGTATACTACAAATCTCGCTAGTCATTGGCACTTTAAACTACCTTAGATATGACAATACTAGCTACTAAAACACTAACTACTCTGGAACTGTATACTACAAATCTCGTTTGTCATTGGCACTTTAAACAACCTTAGATATGACAATACTAGCTACTAAAACACTAACTACTCTGGAACTGTATACTACAAATCTCGTTTGTCATTGGCACTTTAAACAACCTTAGATATGACAATACTAGCTACTACAACACTTACTACTCTGGAACTGTATACTACAAATCTCGCTAGTCATTGGAACTTTAAACAACCTTAGATATGACAATACTAGCTACTAAAGCACTTACTACTCTGGAACTGTATACTACAAATCTCGTTAGTCATTGGCACGTTAAACAACCTTAGATATGAAAATACTAGTACTAACACACTTACTACTCTGGAACTGTATACTACAAATCTCGTGAGTCATTGGCACTTTAAACAACCTTAGATATGACAATACTAGCTACTAAAACACTTACTACTCTGGAACTGTGTATACTACAAATCTCGTTTGTCATTGTCACTTTAAACAACCTTAGATATGACAGTACTAGCTACTAAAGCACTTACTGCTCTGGAACTGTATACTACAAATCTCGTGAGTCATTGGCACTTTAAACAACCTTAGGTATGACAATACTAGCTACTAACACAATTACTACTCTGGAACTGTATACTACAAATCTCGTGAGTCATTGGCACTTTAAACAACCTTAGATATGACAATACTAGCTACTAAAACACTAACTACTCTGGAACTGTATACTACAAATCTCGTTAGTCATTGGCACTTTAAACAACCTTAGATATGACAATACTAGCTACTAAAACACTTACTACTCTGGAACTGTATACTACAAATCTCGCGAGTCATTGGCACTTTAAACAACCTTAGATATGAAAATACTAGCTACTAAAACACTTACTACTCTGGAACTGTGTATACTACAAATCTCGTTAGTCATTGTCACTTTAAACAACCTTAGATATGACAATACTAGCTACTAAAACACTTACTACTCTAGAACTGTATACTACAAATCTCGTTAGTCATTGGCACCTTAAACAACCTTAGATATGACAGTACTAGCTACTAAAGCACTTACTGCTCTTGAATTCTATACTACAAATCTTGTGAGTCATTGGCACTTTAAACAACCTTAGATATGACAATACTAGCTACTAAAACACTTACTACTCTGGAACTGTATACTACAAATCTCGCTAGTCATTGGAACTTTAAACAACCTTAGATATGACAATACTAGCTACTTAAACACTTACTACTCTGGAACTGTATACTACAAATCTCGTTAGTCATTGGAACTTTAAACAATCTTAGATATGACAATACTAGCTACTTAAACACTTACTGCTCTGGAACTGTATACTACAAATCTCGCTAGTCTTTTGCACTTTAAACAACCTTAGATATGACAATACTAGCTACTAAAACATTTACTGCTCTGGAACTGTATACTACAAATCTCGTTAGTCATTGGCACTTTAAACAACCTTAGATATAACAATACTAACTACTAAAACACTTACTGCTCTGGAACTGTATACTACAAATCTCGTTAGTCATTGGCACTTTAAACAACCTAAGTTTACAGTAAAACATCACAACATGCCTACAACAAATACTCGTACATCAGAGGGATTACATAGAAAGGATTTACACAAATTTTCTGCAAAATCTGTCCCTTATCAGAATAAAAGATAAACTTACTTCCTTAACCTTTATCCTTTATAGAAATACGGGCACATGGTATGGCGGTCAAGGAGACAACTATCCACCTATCTTTGGTTTTCTAATTGAGTAATCATACCGGCATTTACATGCATGAACTGAATTTTTTTTTTTTTTTGTGAGTAAGGAACGTTGAGAAACTAGAAAAAATGGATAAATCAATAAAAGTTTCGCGTGCACATGTTTGCGCGAGGCACAGAAACACATGGTTAATACAGATGAAAACAGGCTTTCTCGTTCGAATGGTTTACATATGTCATGCCTTATAAAGCTTCCTATATGGTATGGGTTCTTCTCATGGTTGAAGGCCGTATGGTAACAACCTATAATTGCTTAAATATCCACGTCATTTTAACTCTGGCGAATAGTTGTCTCAGTGGCAATCATCCCACATCTCCTTACTTTTATAAAGCCATATATGGTCATAGGATATCCATGTTCGTACATTTTGACAGCAGAAAATAATTCAGGATATATTCTACATAAATATAAGGTTTCGTTAAAATCCGAGCATTATGAATATATTAAGGTATACTTTTTTGACAGCAGAAATAAAGTTAGAATGATTGCATATTATACCTACGAAATGTATTTATAAAAATTTGTACCTACGAAATGTATTTATAAAATTTGTTGAAATCATAGCACGAACAGATTTTTTGGCAAAATTTGAGTTCTTTCGATAAAAGCTAGGTTTTACAACAATGTTGACACTAAGAATCAATTCGTATTATCATAATTATTATACATATATATACAGTAAA
Organism: Mytilus coruscus; assembly: GCA_017311375.1. NCBI lineage: Eukaryota > Metazoa > Mollusca > Bivalvia > Mytilida > Mytilidae > Mytilus > Mytilus coruscus. Next base: position 50,109 of record JAASAO010000600.1, on the reverse strand, counting down.
AGATGTATCTTATCAGGAGCAATACAACATACAATCATCATACCAAGTGATAAGATATAATCCAGAATCTATATTTCTATTTTGATCCCAAAAAGTAAGAGAAAAGCAAAACATATACTGATATCACTATTTCTTGTTACTGGATGTTCAAACTATAGAATTTGTAGAAGTTGTATTGTACATCTGTTCTATTGGTTTTATCGGACTTTTCTGGAGATAATAGTGGTTCCGTAAACAGTTATTGACTTTGTCATTTATTTAGGAGAAAGGGTACCCATTTTGTATCCGTATCTCTTCTTTAACCCAACAAGATCTTTTATTGAAATTTTCTCATAATCTTCACCATATGATAACACTGTGCTCTTCTTATACTGTTTTTTGTCTGGATTATTCTTGCGGTTGCAGTCATAGACTTTGCCGTTAATTTATGTGGATCTCTGGGGGTATAATTTTTCTGAAATACTTGCATGATTTATATTTAAGTTTCCGACTGACTCAGGCAAATTGACCCTTAAGGGGACTGTTGGTCAAATAGCTCTTCACGTTTTCAGATATTTATGCATTTTTTGCTTTCAAATTTTGGGGTTTGAAATTACTCCAGACAAGTGCCTTGGATGTACCAAATTTATTAAGCGTTATTTTTACAATGTGACTTTTCAGTTTTAAAATTAGCGAGGTCTAAACCGTTTCGGGTCAGTTAAAATTTGTATTTTCTCAATACATATTATAGTTGTTAACAACCATGAAGTCAACAAATCCAGAAAAGAGGCTTCGATGATTGACTTGAAAAATTGAAAAAGGACTTTAAGAAGAGGGGCTTAGAATTAGACGCCGAAATTGGAATCTGACTTTAAAAGGACATTAAATTGGACAATGGTATGATTGGAATTTATATTCTTGTATTCCTATGTTTATTTTGACTTTGATATTGACAGGCGTATAAAAATCAATATACTTGCGATGGTAATGCTTTTCTGCTTAATTGCATTTAATGTCCACATCAATAACGATATTGCGAGTAATATTATAGATAGAGACTTTCCGGTATTTTTTTTTTTTTTTTTATCCTATTAAGAATAGCATCATCAGCATTAATGTTAGCTGGTGTTGCATCTGACAAAGTCTATCCACATTTATTTTTGCAAAGAATTCCTCTCAAGCCGGTGCTAGGGGCCGTCTTAAACTTACAATGAGGTGAGAGTGTTTTTTTTTTTTTTTTGCTCCGTGTTGAAGGGCTCACTGTGACTTTGACATGAAGAACAGCAATAAAAGCGCTGTGTATACTACAAATCTCGTTAGTCATTGTCACAAACAACCTTAGATATGACAATACTAGCTACTAAAACACTTACTACTCTAGAACTGTATACTACAAATCTCGTTAGTCATTGGCACCTTAAACAACCTTAGATATGACAGTACTAGCTACTAAAGCACTTACTGCTCTTGAATTCTATACTACAAATCTTGTGAGTCATTGGCACTTTAAACAACCTTAGATATGACAATACTAGCTACTAAAACACTTACTACTCTGGAACTGTATACTACAAATCTCGCTAGTCATTGGAACTTTAAACAACCTTAGATATGACAATACTAGCTACTTAAACACTTACTACTCTGGAACTGTATACTACAAATCTCGTTAGTCATTGGAACTTTAAACAACCTTAGATATGACAATACTAGCTACTTAAACACTTACTGCTCTGGAACTGTATACTACAAATCTCGCTAGTCTTTGCACTTTAAACAACCTTAGATATGACAATACTAGCTACTAAAACATTTACTGCTCTGGAACTGTATACTACAAATCTCGTTAGTCATTGGCACTTTAAACAACCTTAGATATAACAATACTAACTACTAAAACACTTACTGCTCTGGAACTGTATACTACAAATCTCGTTAGTCATAGGCACTTTAAACAACCTAAGTTTACAGTAAAACATCACAACATGCCTACAACAAATACTGTACATCAGAGGGATTACATAGAAAGGATTTACACAAATTTTCTGCAAAATCTGTCCCTTATCAGAATAAAGATAAACTTACTTCCTTAACCTTTATCCTTTATAGAAATACGGGCACATGGTATGGCGGTCAAGGAGACAACTATCCACCTATCTTTGGTTGTCTAATTGAGTAATCATACCGGCATTTACATGCATGAACTGAATTTTTTTTTTTTTTTGTGAGTAAGGAACGTTGAGAAACTAGAAAAATGGATAAATCAATAAAAGTTTCGCGTGCATGTTTGCGCGAGGCACAGAAACACATGGTTAATACAGATGAAAACAGGCTTTCTCGTTCGAATGGTTTACATATGTCATGCCTTATAAAGCTTCCTATATGGTATGGGTTCTTCTCATGGTTGAAGGCCGTATGGTAACAACCTATAATTGTTAAATATCCACGTCATTTTAACTCTGGCGAATAGTTGTCTCAGTGGCAATCATCCCACATCTCCTTACTTTTATAAAGCCATATATGGTCATAGGATATCCATGTTCGTACACTTTGACAGCAGAAAATAATTCAGGATATATTCTACATAAATATAAGGTTTCGTTAAAATCCGAGCATTATGAATATATTAAGGTATACTATTTTTTGACAGCAGAAATAAAGTTAGAATGATTGCATATTATACCTACGAAATGTATTTATAAAAATTTGTACCTACGAAATGTATTTATAAAAATTTGTTGAAATCATAGCACGAACAGATTTTTTTGGCAAAATTTGAGTTCTTTCGATAAAAGCTAGGTTTTTACAACAATGTTGACACTAAGAATCAATTCGTATTATCATAATTATTATACATATATATACAGTAAAAGATGTATCTTATCAGGAGCAATACAACATACAATCATCATACCAAGAGATAAGATATAATCCAGAATCTATATTTCTATTTTGATCTAAAAAAGTAAGAGAAAAGCAAAACATATACTGATATCACTATTTCTTGTTACTGGATGTTCAAACTATAGAATTTGTAGAAGTTGTATTGTACATCTGTTCTATTGGTTTTATCGGACTTTTCTGGAGATAATAGTGGTTCCGTAAACAGTTATTGACTTTGTCATTTATTTAGGAGAAAGGGTACCCATTTTGTATCCGTATCTCTTCTTTAACCCAGCAAGATCTTTTATTGAAATTTCTCATAATCTTTACCATATGATAAAACTGTGCTCTTCTTATACTGTTTTTGTCTGGATTATTCTTGCGGTTGCAGTCATAGACTTTGCCGTTAATTTATGTGGATCTCTGGGGTATAATTTTCTGAAATACTTGCATGATAAATAAACCGTTTCGGGTCAGTTAAAATTTGTATTTTCTCAATACATATTATAGTTGTTAACAACCATGAAGTCAACAAATCCAGAAAAGAGGCTTCGATGATTGACTTGAAAAATTGAAAAAGGACTTTAAGAAGAGGGCTTAGAATTAGACGCCGAAATTGGAATCTGACTTTAAAAGGACATTAAATTGGACAATGGTATGATTGGAATTTATGTTCTTGTATTCCTATGTTTATTTTGATTTTGATATTGACAGGCGTATAAAAATCAATATACTTGCGATGGTAATGCTTTTCTGCTTAATTGCATTTAATGTCCACACCAATAACGATATTGCGAGTAAAATTATAGATAGAGACTTTCCGGTATTTTTTTTTTTTTTTTTATCCTATTAAGAATAGCATCATCAGCATTAATGTTAGCTGGTGTTGCATCTGACAAAGTCTATCCACATTTATTTTTGCAAAGAATTCCTCTCAAGCCGGTGCTAGGGGCCGTCTTAAACTTACAATGAGGTGAGAGTGTTTTTTTTTTTTTTTTTTTTGCTCCGTGTTGAAGGGCTCACTGTGACTTTGAGATGAAGAACAGCAATAAAAGCGCTGTTCCTTTGCTTATTGTTTTTTTGAAGTGTATGTACTGATTTTGTGTCATTGATGGATATCTCATATCCTTTGTTTTTCTATTAAGGATTGATTGCTGACCATTATAATATGGAATTTCCATAAACTCTGGTGTTATATTGAACCATTTTTGGCATGATATTAATGGACTAACACTAAAAATAAATTAAAAAAAAGCGTTTTTTACATGATCTATGAAAGCACATAAGTAAAATTTGGACAATATACATCTGTAAGTTCTTTGTAAACTCATAGTAAGTCTAAGGTCCAATAAAAACATTTTTTTATTGTCAATTAAACAGTTAAATAACAAAGATAATTCTATATCAATATCTATATTATACAGTAATGAATAAGGATACCTCATACAGGTTGATAAATTTTGTGCCAGATATCTTTTTCTGAACATAAAAACATTGTTATTTGCGTAACTCATTCGTAAATTGGTGCCAAGTTATATAACCGACATATCTTGATTTGACCCCTGTTTGGATTGATTCTGTATTTTCAGTGATTGTGTCGGGCAATTGATGACAGTATTTGTTATAGTTTTTTGCCAGATATAATTAAAAATTTGTTGATACTATTACTGTAGCTGTGTTCTACTATGCAGTTGTATCGTGACGACATTTAGCAAGAATTCCGCTTGGGTTGTCTTGGACTTGCAGTGAGGTGAGAGTTTTTGTTCCATGTTGAAGACCTCAATATTACCGAAATACAGAGGAGCAAATAAACATTGTTCTTTTGCTTTTTGTGTTTTCATGTACGTGTAGTGATTTGTATCGTGAATTGATAATAATGTACTGTTTTAATATGGCTTACTTACGATGTATATATAGAGATTTAGTGTCGTGAATTGATAGTAATGTACCGTTTTAATATGGCTTACTTACGATGTACATGTAGTGATTCAGTGTCGTGAATTGATAGTAATGTATTGTTTTTAATATGGCTTTCTTACGATGTACATGTAATTGACAGCATTCCTATAATGACGTAGTAAATTGATACAGATATTCTCTGGAAAATAAAATAAAAATAAGATGATGTGGTATAATTGCCAATGAGACACCTATCCAGAAAAGTTCAAATGAAGTGGATGTAAGAAATTATAGGCAATCGTACGGCCTTCAACAATGAGAAAAACTCATACCGTATAGTCGGCTACAAAAATTCAATTGAGAAAAACTAACGGCCTAATTTATAGCAAAACAGTTTACGAAAAACAAATATGAAAGATATGAACCAACAACAACCACTGAACTACAGGTACATATAGATTGTGGTGGGGTTAAACTAGTTTGCTGGCGCCAAACCCTCCTCCTAACCTGTGACAGTGGTGTAACAGTACAATATAAGAACAAACTATAAAAATCAGTTGAAAAGGACTTAACTCATCAGATCAATACAGCGCAGAAAACATCTAACGAAAACACAGACCGGATGTGGCAGCGTATCTATACAGCCACCAATATATAAGACACTAAGTAAAGATTAAAGAGTACTCGCATTTACTGACAGCTAGTTCAAAGCCAATAACAACTAATAAAAAAATCATGTATCTAAGACTAAAATATCAATCAGTACACATCCAAAATCCAATGGATTTAGTGTAAAGACGACATTAACATTCAGAGAAAAACATGATCTTGTACTATGCCAAAATATAGGTATCATCGACAGATTGTAGTACCGTGAATTTGCATATGTGTATGATAATGATATTAAGTAAGGTTTTAATTTATTGCCAAACAAATCAATATTTATACCAATACAAACAATATTCAAAGATCTAATTACAGTGTTGAATTGGTAACATTTTCCAATAAGTTTAATTCAAGGATAATTAATAAGTTTACCCGGATCATATCTAAATTTCCGGGCTCGGTAAACAACAAAAAATTAGGATGTGCTATTCCGTTTGAAATAAGTTTTCTACAGGTACAGCCAATTTGCAAATATTTGTATCCATGGCAGAATTTAGTAAAGGTTTTAAGTAATTTGTGGTAACGGAATCCTTGACTTTATAACTTACCAGTAATACATAGATTATGCTCATTGAAATCCAAAACGTCTCTACAGACACGGACAAAGCGAACGAGTTGTGATACATAGACACCGTAAGACGGTGCAAAAAAATGTCACCTTCCAAAAAAAGGAAAATTAACAATAGGGAAAGAAAAATCGTCCCTCTTGTTGTAAATTTTTGTGCAGAGTTTCTTGTGTTAAACTGAAATATCTAAATCTAGAAAAGGACAGTTATTGCTGTTAATATTTGATTTATTTAAAGTAAGTTCCTTTAGGTAAATTGCGGCAGTATATTTAGAGAATTCTTGATTATTTCACGAAAAAATATCATCAAGATAACGGTAAGTTTGTTTCATGTGTTTTTTGTAAAATGAAAGAAGGTATTGGGGATAGTAGGAGTCTCTCCCAACGGAGTAAAATTCTTACGATTCTAGACAGTAACGTTAATAAAATCTTAGATAAATAAATAAAGAAAAATAATCTACTAACATAAAAGCAAAAAGACACAAACTTCGTTATCCAGAATGATGGTGTTCATAAAAAATGCTTTAAGTATAGTTATTTTTCAGAAACAAAAATAAGTGATTCATCAATTAACAATAGAAAGAACAAAAAAATCTCACAAAGAGCATCTTTATATTTGGAACTAAAACGTGTTGAGACCTTGATTTTGCATTCTAAAGGAATTGAAATGGTTATTTGCTGCGAAAAGTTAAAATAAAATTTGTGTTTTATTTTAACTCTTCTGTTCTCAAGGTTTGAAAACATAATCAATAACACACGTGAAAATATAGAAACATCAAAGCTCATAACCCTTCATCTCTCAATTCCGACCTAATATGACCTAATTAACAGACAAACTGCAAACATGGTTACTGATATATTCATAAATCAGACTGTCGCTATATATATTTCACTTATTTAAATGTTCCAATTCAGAATTAATGAAAAACTTATTGTGACTTGTTAAGCTAAAATGAATAAAATAAGTATAAGACTCACCAGAATTGCTGCTGTGCATCGCGGTATCAGCTGTTTAGTAACTACAAACTTTCGATGATTGGCATTGTAAACATCAAAAGATGTTTTCATAATGCATAGTTCATATTGTTATGCACCCAATAGAAATTACGTCCATGACACTTCTGTGTACTCAGCGTTAGATTTATGTGCTATTGTGTTCAAAATTTGATTTTTGGTTAGGTTTGTTGACAGGCCGATAATAACTTTGATAGTGATAATTTGTCAGGTCATAACAACTTACAGTGTGTATTCACGGAATCATGGAGGATACGGATAGAAAAATACCATTTTTGTTTTTTGATACTGACCTTATCAGCAAGAATATCAAGCGAGCCTGTTAGGTCGAGCTGTTTTTGAGCTGATGAAATCCGTATAAAAAAAATAAATGTCATCTTTCTTCTTATCGACAATTTGTCTTAACAATATTTTTCTAGGGGTGTGGTTATGACATAACATGAAGAAGTGAAATACTTTTATATGCGTACAAAACGTTATAATATATTTTTCGGTTGTATGAATGAAGTCACCACCGTAGAAGTCGCTTTCATTTCTTTGATAAATTGACTCGGGTGAACATGAAAAATGTGCTGTTGCTGCATTGCAATTGTCATTGCTTACTATTTCGAGTATCACATCCTGTCAATGATCTAGAAAAATATTCAGCAGTAGGATCAAAATAATTATGTACAAAATATGTCCACTAGTATCTTGACAGGTCCATTCAGAGCATTAAAAACCATTAAAACAAACAACAACAAAATACTAAACATGAAACTAAATTGAGAATTCCATTTGTAAATATTTTATTTCATTATTATTACGTTTTTTTTTTTTTTTTTTTTTAGTCGGGACGTTTCAACCTCGGTTCCGAGCTGTGTTCGTGTTGCTCAATCTTAAGCTTCCTGTGTAATTTTCGTAGAATGTATTTTTTCTTTTTTTTATGATGTTTTCAGTCTTGTATTTTTTCCTTTTTTTTATGATGTTTTCAGTCTTTTTAGTTATTTTTTTTTATCTTCCCCCGTTTTGTTACATAACAATAATCCCGTCCTCTTTTCCTTTATTGTGACATTACTGAATGCAACGTATCACTGCATTTTTACTTGCAATAAATAACACATTGTCATTGTCCTTAGTTGAACCAGAACTATTTCACCCTTACGAAGCACTTATGTTTAACCCCAGTTTTTGGAAAGGTTATCGTTGCTGAATCTTTAGTTTTCTATGTAATGTTTAACCCCAGTTTTTGGAAAGGTTATCGTTGCTGAATCTTTAGTTTTCTATGTAATGTTTTTGGAAAGGTTATCGTTGCTGAATCTTTAGTTTTCTATGTAATGTTTTTGGAAAGGTTATCGTTGCTGAATCTTTAGTTTTCTATGTAATGTTTTTGGAAAGGTTATCGTTGCTGAATCTTTAGTTTTCTATGTAATGTTTTGGAAAGGTTATCGTTGCTGAATCTTTAGTTTTCTATGTAATGTTTTGGAAAGGTTATCGTTGCTGAATCTTTAGTTTTCTATGTAATGTTTTGGAAAGGTTATCGTTGCTGAATCTTTAGTTTTCTATGTAATGTTTTGGAAAGGTTATCGTTGCTGAATCTTTAGTTTTCTATGTAATGTTTTGGAAAGGTTATTGTTGCTGAATCTTTAGTTTTCTATGTAATGTTTTTGGAAAGGTTATCGTTGCTGAATCTTTAGTTTTCTATGTAATGTTTTGGAAAGGTTATCGTTGCTGAATCTTTAGTTTTCTATGTAATGTTTTGGAAAGGTTATCGTTGCTGAATCTTTAGTTTTCTATGTAATGTTTTTGGAAAGGTTATCGTTGCTGAATCTTTAGTTTTCTATGTAATGTTTTGGAAAGGTTATCGTTGCTGAATCTTTAGTTTTCTATGTAATGTTTTTGGAAAGGTTATCGTTGCTGAATCTTTAGTTTTCTATGTAATGTTTTTGGAAAGGTTATCGTTGCTGAATCTTTAGTTTTCTATGTAATGTTTTTGGAAAGGTTATCGTTGCTGAATCTTTAGTTTTCTATGTAATGTTTTGGAAAGGTTATTGTTGCTGAATCTTTAGTTTTCTATGTAATGTTTTGGAAAGGTTATCGTTGCTGAATCTTTAGTTTTCTATGTAATGTTTTGGAAAGGTTATCGTTGCTGAATCTTTAGTTTTCTATGTAATGTTTTTGGAAAGGTTATCGTTGCTGAATCTTTAGTTTTCTATGTATTGTTTTGTTATTGTTGTTAGTCTTTTCGTAGTATTTATTGGTAACCATGGTTTTGTCTTTTTTCATTGGATTAATGAATTTTGTTTCATTGGATTAATGAGTTTTGTTTCATTGGATTAATGAGTTTTGTTTCTTTGGATTAATGAGTTTTGTTTAGATCCCTGGTATCTTCTCTCTCTTTTTAATGATTTTTCGAAATTAATAATCGATGGCATATAAGAAATATTGGAAGTAGAAATCACAGAACTTCTAACAGAATGAAATTTTTACGACAAGGTAAACATCTTTAGTTATGTATAAAATGAAATTGAGAATGGCAACGGGGAATGTGTCAAAGAGATAACAAACCGACCAAAGAGCAAAAACAGCCCAACACCACCAACGGGTCTTCAAAATAGCGAGAAAATCCCGCACCCGGAGGCGGGCTTCAGCTGGCCCCTAAACAATAATGTTTCCTAGTTCAAAGTAAAATGACGTCACACTAAACTCCGAAACATATAAATGAACCAAATGTTATAATGTTATAATGCCCATAGATAGAACGTGACTTCTCAAAAATTGGATTGTCGAGATAAAAACTGGAATCATACGCGTTTTAATTGTCTTTCAGTTGAAAATTAACGTACTATGTCTTGTTATTAAATAGACCGTTAGTTTTCCCAATTAAATAGTTTCATATTTTTCATGTCGGTGCCTTTTATAGCCGACTATACGGTATGGGTTTATCTCATTGTTGAAGGCTATACGGTTGCCTTTGATTGCTTACATCCACTTTATTTGAATTTTGGTGGATAGTTATCTCATTGACAATCATACCACATCTCCTTTTTATACTATATCAAAATTCCGTGTGCACGAGTTGTGTTCTCGGGATGTCATTCATCTTGTTCTCTCAAGATCAAAATGTTTGGAATGCAAACTACTGATGACATTATGTTAAAAGCAGCTTAAACATGACAGCAAATATAGTGATTGATAGGGATTACACTTTAAATTTTAGGGCAGTTTAATTAGCAGAAATTGAAATTCACAATTAGAATATGTTCATTCATGCCATTGCTTCAGCACTGATTACTAGGCGATTGGATTGTTATAGAGCAAACTGAACCTACCTTGGTTGTAACGAAAACGTATGATAAAGCTTTTTCCTCATGGCAAGAGTTTCATGAACAACTTTAGTCGGATATCAAAACGTTTAGGAGGCAAAATATATAAACATAAGTACATTAAACGTTTCAGAGCGCCACAACGGAAGGGATGATTAATGCATATATATAGATGTTAATTCGAAATCCGTGCAGTGGGAAAGATTATTTAATTTCGATAGTATCATTGAACTCAAGTCCACTGGGATATATGAGATGTAAGCACTCACTAAACCGTGGTTTATTGAGTACCAGGACGCCATGCATGTGCATGTGAAAGTGAAATTAAAGAACTTTGCAAGATGACTTTACAATGCAAACAAAAATAGTTTGTTTCTGATATTCAGCAGATCACGTTATAAAACAAACAAAAAATAGTTTGTTTCTGATATTCAGCAGATCGAACGGAAATATATGATCATGTTCTAAAATGACGAGAAAAGGTGCAAACAAATGTGTACAATGCAACCGAAAAGTCGTTCCATAATGATATATTTGTTTCAATGAAATGTTTGAAGAATTCACAAGCAAAAATCTTTTTTAAACATTTAAACTTAAATAATCAATATTTAAGAATGGATTCAGATCAAAGACCTCAATGTATTTCACATGTAAAAACCATTATTTTAAATCATTGCTCATATTTTGTTATTCATTTGCGTATACTTTGCAATTTTGAAAATATAAAACGATGAATTACTCACTTCCCATTCTCCAATAAATATATAAGGAATAATTTGCTTTGTCGTCCAAATTTTAGTGAAATAACAGTTTGATTTAATAGAATTGTTAACTTTTGGATATCCTTTAAAGGAAAGGATAATAGTAAACGTTATAAGAATCATTGGAATAGTTTGGTTTTTTTTTAATCCTCGTTGGTAATATTATTTTCATATTTGATTTAATAAATCAATATATACAATTTGAACAACTTTTAAAATTTACATATCTCTTATAAACTTATATTAAATTGTTTTAAAGTAGACAAATCTGATTTATGGTGCCATGCACTGTTTTCACATCATATCACAAAATAGAAAAGCATGCTGTTGCAAATTCTCTGTCAATTGATTGTGCTAAGGTACTGTTATTGTACAACTAAACACGAAAAGAAAAACACAACATTGCTTAAATTTTTGAAATGCGTTCCTCACACAGGCACTTGTCTCAAATTTTTTTTATATATACCTTAATATAACATTAAGGTATATAGAAAACAAAATTCTGAGACAAGTGCCTGTGGTTCCTCAATCATGATTCTTGACTGGATTTTAACATTTTGTAAATTAGGGGTTTTTATAATTGCAAAATATGCAAAAAGATTATATATCGCTTTAATATATCTTTAAAATTCGCATTATATAAGTTCCGACGACATTATTTGGTCACGGAGAATATCATCAGCCCAGCAGTCACTTTTGTGTTGACATGAAATATTATTGACATATACCTATTTCTGTAAATTTGCTGTTTATGAAATTTGAACTCATTCGAAACACTAAAGTTTTCCTTTCCCCTTGTGTAGATTGCTTTAGCCTTATTTTTGCACATGTTTTTGGCATTTTCGTTTTTAATGTTCTTTAACTTTGTACATGTATTTGATTTGGCCTTTCAATTCTTTTGATTCGAGCGTCACTGACGAGTCCTATGTATACGAGACATGCGTCCTGCGTACGGAGTTGTGTTTTGTTATTTAGATATAGGAAGATGTGGTGTGAGTGCCAGTGAGACAACTCTCCATCCAAATAACAATTTATAAAAGTAAACCATTATAGGTCAATGTACGGTCTTCAACACGGAGCCTTGGCTCACACCGAACAACAAGCTATAAAGGGCCCCAAAAGTACTAGTGTAAAACCATTCAAACGGTAAAACCAACGGTCTAGTCTATATAAAAACGAGAAACGAGAAACACGTATAAATTACATAAACAAACGACAACTACTGTACATCAGATTCCTGACTTAGGACAGGTGCAAACATTTGCAGCGGGATTAAACGTTTTAATGGTACCAAACCTTCTCCTTATTCTGAAACAATAGTATAACATCACAACATAGAAAACACACGATAAAACATCAATTGGAAGGTTTAACTCAATCAAAACGTAAATTAACACACTATGAACGAATAAATTCGATCTGTGATACCTGAAAGTAATTTGCCTTTTGTCGTTTTTCTCTTTAGTCATTGAGTTGTCTGTTTTTATTGGACTTATGCTTTTTGATAGCGCTTTGGTATCTCTCTCTCTCTCTCTCTCTCTCTCTCTCTCTCTCTCTCTCTCTCTCTCTCTCTCTCTCTCTCTCTATCAAGGAAATCATGATAGTAACGCAATTTCTTGAATATTGTATGAACTGGGAGATATATATCCAAAATGCAGACGCTGTTGGAATTTTGATAGAAAATTCCAATCATCTATTTTGTCGTCAAGTTTAAGTCTCAACCGACCCTGAATTAGAATCATAATTATACAGATTTAATTTGAGAGTTAACCTACAAGTGATCCGGGGGTGATTTCAAACAAGAGTGATACGTCGTCTTCATTAACTGTAGAAACAAACATGTGTTCAATATGGAATCTTCATCTTGCATTTTTTTCTTCCACTGATATGAATAAAAGGAGATGTAGTGACTACATCAATGAGACAAGCGACCAAACGACACAAACACCAAATGAACGAGAACTAAAGTTTAGCATATGGTATTCAAAGATAGACACGTGTCAACAGGACACCTTAACGTTCAGATTGCCAAGGCTGCGATTCAAGAAACGACGAATATTTAATCAGGAATATGACAGTTGTTTTCGTCTCGTTGGTTGAGAGTTTGTTTTCTCAGGTTTTATGAACTTCCCCCTTTTTGGAATTTGACTTGGAGTGTTGTATTTTTGTTAATATTTTTTTCTTACGATTAATTTATCCATCTATTGGTCTTTCTTTAAACTATCAATCTATTTTTATTTTTATTACTTATCTCCTAAAGTTGTATTACAGGAAGAACTGTTTAGTACACTCAAACCACACAAGAAACCAATAACAGTATAAGAGGTAAGCTCTAATCAATTATTCTAAACAACGTTATTTAAAAGTTTTAATAATAGTCCACCACGGTTAAAATATATCAAACGTATTTCTTATTATAAATGTCGATCAAATTGTGCTATAAAAATTATGGTATGGGCTCTTTAACAACTGTTTTTTTTTACATATAAACTGATATACAATGTTCGAAATGTATTTCTAAATTAGGAAAAAAAGAACACAAGGCAAATGGCAACATGTAGACCGTAAGATTCTAAACAAAATGTAGTTAAAGCCGATGTAATGCGTTTTCCTGATAATATACATGATGGTATATAATTAATGGTCGTTCCATTAACCACGGGAAAAATTGAGAGAGGTTAATATAAGATTTGGAACAGCTAATGTGTACCTATAAAAAGCGTTTTCTTAGGCAACGTCAATAACGTAGGTTTATAACGTCAGGCACATTTTTAATTTACTTTTACTTTTTTCGATGTTTTTTTAATAAAACATAGGAATATAATAAAACAATTGTTGACTTTTGATATCAGTTGATACAATGATTTATCAACCTTATAGATAAGACATTCACCCTCGGCCGTTTGCCTCGGTGAATATCATATATCTGGGGTTGATAAATCATTGTATCAACCTCATCAAAAGTCAATAATTGTATAATGGTGAATGTCGCTTGACAATGAACATACATCGTGCGACATTGGGTTATGGTGAATGTCGTTTGACAATGAACATACATCGTGCGACATTGTGTTATGGTGAATGTCGCTTGACAATGTGCATGTATCGTTTGACATTATTTTAAGGTGAACGTAAAGAGAATACTCCGATAAACTTAGAATAAGTCATTAAAACACATTTTACTGTCTCGTTATTTGTGCATAATTGTTTTCATTTAACTTAATACTTTCTCATGTGCCTTTTATGTTAATATGAAAAAAAAATCAATAATGACAATGCCAAGGTCACAAAGTTTTATACAGAAATGTTTAACCACTATTACTATTTGATTTGGAATAAATAAATGAATTATTCTTCAGCGATTAAGGTTCATTCCCTCAAGAAAGTTGACCTTCCATGAATTACGCTATGCTTTTTAAGTCCTCTATGGTCGGTCAGCTCTTTGCGTTTATAAGTATTCATAGATCCCTGGCTTGTTTGTTGTTTAAGTTTGAGCCTTCCTAATGAAGCTTATTCTATAAAAGTGCTTCGGGCACCCTCGGATGTTTAACGTTTTTGTTATTACTAATTCTAACTGATCTGATTATTCCTATTTCTCTAGTTCTTTGTATTATGATCAACAATTATTTTGTTATTCGTATTTTAGATTGCTGAGCTGGTGTCGTTTCTTTGTACTTCCAATGCTGACAGTATGACTGGTTCTCCAATATTAATGGAAACTGGAAATACAGTTAGATAGATTAAAGCGATTTTAATGTTACTTTGTCATTTCTTTTCATTTGACGTTTTTTTCTTTGTTTTTTTTTTTTTTAAACTTTTGAATAAAATATTCCTATACGATACATTATTCGCAAATAAGATTAAAAAAAAAGAGACGTGCTATGATTGCCAACGAAATAACTATCCACCAGAGTCCAATGACGTGGATGTAAGACATCAAAGGTCACGACTAGAGAAGGGACGATATTCTGCACACGACAGGCAGTGGCGATGTGTGACTAATTATAAACAATTCGTGTTGTGAACATCAGCTGAATATTCGAAATCTGTTGGATGAAATTATAAACATTAAAAGTAATTTACAGTTTGAAAATCCGTTTGGTATCTATCGCCTCTCTTTTAGTAACAATACAGTTATTATTGTCTTTATTTGCCGGGAATATTTTTAGTATAACTAATCGCCGTATTTACTATACTATATAATAAAATATTAATTTTCGCGAACCATTTAGGTCACAGAAATTCCAAAAAATGGCATCAGTAAGGAGAGTTGTACAAATGATGTGAATACACAGAACCCGGATCCAAATTATCTTTTACTAAAAGTATTCATCATTTTCTGTTTTGTATGTACTAACAACATTTCATTTTTCTACAATTTCGATTAAAATATTATAAAACCTGCAGTTCAATAGGTCACATGCCCCAAATAAACATTCCCCGATTGGTCGAACTACTGTGGCCTCGGTGTAAAGCAACGCAAGCCTCGATGTAAAGATCACGTTTCCAAAAATAGAGGTATGTCCCAACTTAACATTCCCCGATTGGTTGAATTGCTGCTCGATGTAAAGCAACGGAAGCCTTGATGCAATGAAGAAAAGGGGTTGACAGGATAAACGTAGTCGTTATAAATTTTAACTTCATGGTTCTTATGCAAGCAAATTTAATAAACAATGCTTTATATAGTTGTGTTATTGTTTTCACCTTACATAGGGCTTTATTTCTGATCTTATTTCTGTGTACACAATTCTGAATCTACATATTTCACCTATATCAATATTAGGTATTCCGTTTGGACGATTCCATATACTATTATGTTTTAGGGTTTTTTAGCTTCAGTGTCGAGTTGGTGTATAGTATTGAGGGCTGTCTGCGAGAAATTAATCCTTTTTTCTGATAGATTAACTAAATTCAAAACAAATATAAAAATAGTTAACACATATATTTTATTTAACTGAGTAAATTGATCGGGATGTGAATGATACATAAACCTAAAATTCGTTTTGGTCTATCCCAGTGATGACATTTGCGCGGGAATTTAGTCCATTGACATCCAATATAATTTACTTTGGATTATAATTATCTTTAGATGTAATGTTACAGGATTTAATGTGAAATTATTTGTCTCTTCTTCTATAGTACACGAGTTTGACGTCAGGTTTGTACACATGAAGTCTCTAGTCTAAAAAAGCCAGTGACAGAACGATAAACAGATAAGCAACTGTCTAGGGCCAAGAAAGGGAGGTGATAAAGCCAGTATTACGCAGAACGATAAACAGTTACATAGACGGATCCAGGGGGTGGGGAAAATTTGGTTGATTTTATAGGGAAGCAGGGGCGGATCCAGCCATTTTCCCAACTCAGGACAAGGGGGGGGGTTCCAACTATGTGTCATGTGTCCCCATTGAAATGCATTGATCGTCCAAAAGGGGGTTCCAACCCCCGGAACCCTCCCCCCGGATCCGCCACTGGGGAAGCATGACGGGAGTGGGCGACCCTTAGGTCAGTCAGCGGCCACCCCCCTTTTATGAAAAGTTGTGGATCCGCCACTGAGATTTATATAAGCAGGTTTTCTTTGTGTAGATACCTTAAAATATCACCAACTGTGACTGAGTACACAATTTGATTCATTTCAGCTCATTAGCTGGGCTCACTCGCTAAAAAGGTTCATTGCGGGCCTGCTCACTGGCTAACATTTTACGATATTCATGACTCATGTAGAAAAGCCGATAATCTATACATGTGTGTGAGGAGTAGTTATCAAGCTTGCTTTCGTCTGTAAAAACTGTCTTAGGCCAAGTTAGGGAGGTGAAAAAGCCAGTAATAGAACGATAAACAAATGATCAGGTTTTCTTCATATAGATCCCTTAAAATATCCCCCATTGAGGACACAGTTTGATTCATTTTAGCTCATTAGCTGCGCTCACTCGCCATAATAGGTTCATTGCGGCTTACTGTCTAAAATGTGTAGAAAAGCTGATAACCTATACATACATGTACATGTATATGGTCAGATCATATGTTTTCGTACGTCATATGAATTTGTAGTATGCATGCCTTTTCAATTGAAATTGAGACGACAGTATGCATTCTTAATAGCACGAAAAACGATGAGAAGAGGATACATATGTCAACCAAAATTTTTCAGCAACGTCAAAATATGTGAGGACACCCTATCAAGATCTATCAAGCTTGCGTTCATGTTGCGTTAAAACTGTTTTAGGAAGGTGAAAAATACCAACAATATAACAATAAATAGATAATCGATATTGTAAAATATCAATGTGTTGAAAAGCCAATGATCTACATATATCTGTATATACTTAAATATGTCAACCATAAAATAAAACTGATTTAATTTACACCACAACTGTTGAAAAAACCTTTATGTTTATATAACTTATCTCATTCTAGTCCATTCAACTGACAGAATGGGTGTACATTTCATGAACTCTTTAATAACAAGAATCATCATGGACTATTCTTTATAGCAATATCTGTTAGCCATTTAGGGGTCTTTTGCATTCAAAGTTTAGTTTTAGTGGGTTTATTTTGCGAAAAAGAACTCAATTTCCAGATCATAGTTAACATTTTCTATATATTTTGCTGTGTCAAAATGACCTAATAAATATAAAGGACAGTATATAGACCCAAAAATGGTATATCACATTCTACACATGAAATTGTAGCAGGAAAGACTGCCATTGGAGTATATAACCACTGCGACTTTGTAACTTTATCTCATCCACTAAAGTCATTCAAGTAGAATATTTGATGTAGGTTTGTCCACATTTTGGAATATATTATATATGTATATAATTAATGTTGAGTCTGTTCCAAGATGCCTGAGATAGACTTCAATATTTATTATTTATTGAAAATAAGTGGAATCATCTTTCAGAAAAGTTTTTTTCTATGATAATGAATCCCCCCTATTATAAGTTAAAAAAGGCTACATTTCCCTCTCCCTCTATTTTTTATTTGAGGTGGGGGAGAGTTCCCAACCTGTTTATTAGTGGAATAGTGAATCAGGCCTTAACTCTTCTCAATAGTATTGATGCATACTTTTCATGTCAGGACAGTTTTCCTCATTTTTGGAAAATGACGCTATCAGCGGCATGTTTCCGATACCATTGACCAGAACTTACGGAAGTCGATTATATTTCTCCGCCTTCCGCACTCGGTTTCATATTTACTATTTTACATACTAACTGGAATCTGCTTGTATAACGCTACACTCGAACAAAGTGTTGTAGTCGGACAGGACCAGTTTACATACTTTATTTTATTTACCAAAAAAATATCTTGACCTGTCCATATGTTTTTGTTATTAAATGGTATTTGGAGCTATCCCTTTGTTATATTTTTCATATTTATTCGAGCTTTCACTTTTATGCACATGTCTTACAATCGTAAACAATCGGTATGTATAAATAGATCCGTTTTGTTATGGTGTGACTTTTTACACTCCAATGATCAGCAATCGCTGTACAAAATAGTTCTCCTAAATAATGTCAGCCTTTCATGCCATTTCAACTTTACAATCATTAAAAAAAGAAATAATCTGAATCATTTTGATATCCATTGGATGGATACTGGTCTTTATCCAGATTTACGAAGATTTTAATAATTGGAAATTAGTAATACGGTTGTACCCACGCGGTGCGTATGAATCTTTGTTTACAAAGTTACAGCAGCAGAGTCTGTAACTGTATCATTATGAATTAACTACACTGTTATTGTACTTAATATGATGAAAACTGCCTATGCAATATAAGGTGTCAACTCGGCCAATATAGATTTTTTTCTGTATTGGCCGAGTTCTGATCCGGCCAAAACAGGATTTCGGAACGTCTCTAGTTTTAGATCGTAAGTCACGAAAAACTCAAACTGCAAGTAAACATTTGTTTGTAAGACAGTTTTATTTACTCACCATAAACAAGCTGAAACGTTCAGTATGGCATATATTTTAGGCTAAAGACGGTCCCATTCATTTAAAAAGCATTTTGAAAGCAGACGATGGAATTATTTCAGGTTTGGGGAAAGAGTAAATTATCACAAAGTTCATTTCTTGACGACCTCATAATTTCACGATGTCGATGGTACAAATCGATTTTTACTGTTTACTTTCGCTTCTCTTTGTAAACGATCTTTTATTTTTAAACCCAAACCAGGCATATGCATTCTGTAATTGTGCAAATCTTCGTTCTTTGGTCATTTGGCTTATGGATAGTTGTATCAATTTCAACTCTTACATTATATTTTTAAAACTATATAATTTTGCAATACACATGCAATGGCAGTACCTTTCCAATTACTATTTATGTGTTGTGTCTAAATTTAAGTTGTAACACTTTATAGTGACTGGAAAGGGTAGAAAAATTCATCAGATGAGAAAAGGCTGAAGATACATGGAAACGGCACCAGATCATTAGATATTTGATCTTATAAAAAGAAACTGAGATTTGGATAGTTCCACTTCAAGGTAAAAATGTTTATCTCTTGTGAAATGAAATAAAAAAAATATTGTAACACTGTAGTTAATTAATAAAGATACTATTACGTGTATTTCTGTATTGGCCTTGTTATTGGTCTTCGGCCAGCTGTATTGGCATTTGGCTTCGCCTCAGGCCAATACACCAAGCCTCGGACCAATAACAAGGCCAATACAGAAATACTTACGTAATAATATTATAGAATGACAGTATGGTTCAATAGCAGGAATCAGCCCCTCAACTACTTTTTACATAAATATTAACTTCTGGCTTCAACGTCTTGTCTGGAGATCTTGTTGTAGTTGCAGTTTGGTAAGCATTTTGGAGACATATCCCATCCGTCCTCTCTTGACTTGTAATCTCTGGTGATACATTTTGCCGCTTGACGTATCCTTTCAAACTTGTTTATTTTATTTTTGTTACCGTGTAGGGGTCCCATACTATGGCTCCATATTAAATTATAAGATCCAATCCTGAAGGTCTGCATGTGTATATCATTGTTCTAATCTGACACAAATTTCAATAACTGGAATGCTACCCAAGTTGAATATATGGTGACCCACGAGAACAGCATTATCACTATTGAAATTGTGTTTAATACCATGATGGTTCAATGTCATTTACTTAAATGGAGACAGATATGGTTAAAGAATGAATATCAATTACATGGGTCAACATGGTCAAGGGCAGAGTTGTTATAAAATAACAATATGGCAGAGAAGTGTTTTCAAGTTTCATATAAAGCGACCTGACTGACATGAAATAAAAAATCAAAGGAGTATCCCTATTTGTCTAATCTTCAAGGTGAAATAAAACTAGTAAAACAATATTATACTATTGTCTAAATCTACAGAAATATAATTTGCTTCAAGTAACAGAAAAAACTAGGTCACTAGTAACTTATTTAATGAGTATGTTGGGTATAAGAGCTTGCTTACAACAGGCTCTTCATAATCATTTGGTTTGAAAAGGATACTAGTCGTCTGTATTCTTGATTTAGAAAAATGTAATTGCAAGAAAAAAATCACATTACTTAGAATACTTTAGATCATTCAGGTAGTCTTTATTTATATGTACAAAAGAACAGCCAGTAGTCATTGGATATTGTAGATCATTCAAATAGTCTTGACTTATTTATTAGTACACAAGAACAACCAGTAGTCATTGAATACTGTAGATCATTCAGGTAGTCTTGACCTATTCATTTGTACTAAAAAAACAGCCAGTTGTCATCTTCACTTCACACACACACATATACGAATATCAATTATATGCTTACGAGACATGTTGCAATGTTAAAATAATTACGATATGTGAAAATCAAGACTTGCATAAAAATATCACAATATTAGAGACAGTGGCGTCATTTTTCCTCAGAGCTTTCAGTTCTTTGATTGAAGGCTGTATGGTTGCCTTTTACAGTGTTTTCCATAAGAACCGGCCGCCGGCCAAATTGACCGTTTCAAGCAGTTTTTGGCCGGTTCAATCGTCATCAACCAAAAAATTTTGGGTGCATATTTTACATATACGATTATTTTATACATGTACGTCGTAACTTTTATTATTATCTAGGTTTTATTTACGTCTGAGGGTTCCGGTTTGTATTTCTATCGGAACACGCGGCCGTTATCCATCGAAAGAGACTCATTTGGAAAATCCCGAGAGATATCGAGTATATGCAAAAGTCGTGCCATGTCAAGGTCGTTAAAAACTTCCATTTGTTGTTGAAGATGAAACGTTCCATCACAGATTGTTTCCCCGCTAAGCGACACAAAGGTGTGCATTTTTATGATGATACATTTATAAAGTTTGCATGCATTGTTTTTCAATTTGTTCTGTTGTGTTTAGTTTAAATCGCGAATGAATCGATGACATGACAGTTGTCATTGGTTTGCACTACGCCGGATCGAAGGTTCGATATGACCCAGGCCTGAAAACTTCAAACAAATACGGAAAATTTCCTACATTGAAGGAATATTACACAAATCAAATCTGTGAACAATAATTTGCTGACAAAATCAAAAATATTACTAACTATCATGTTGTGTTGTCTTAAGTCTATTTGGGTATATGAGTACTAAATACAAGATTTTCGTTCTATTTTTATTTGCATTTCTATTACAACTTCAATATATTACAAAATTATTACAAAACAAAAGCTTAAAAGACATGATTATATAGAATATGGTGTACAGTGCATCCTATCTATAATAAAATAATAATAAATAAAATTGCTGTATCCAATACAGAATTTTAACACATATTCATTCTCAATTTTGTCAACGTTTCAATTATAGTAAGTTATAAGTATTCAAACTCTTAAAATTGTGCAGACATAATTTTTTAGAAAAAAAAGTTCTGCTAATAATATGTCCATTTGACAAGCATGAAATATTGTCTTAAAATTCACCAGATGCCAGGATTTTGAATCTAGATTTCGTACCCCCCCTAATTTCCAGTGACCTGTTAGGCCAAAATGAATGGAAAACCCTTCTTTTATTGCTTTGTCATTTGAACCTCTGTGGATTGTCTCATTGGCAATCATATTACATATTTTTATTTTTATATGTATCCATCATTTAGAAAAGTTGTTCCGAATGTAATGAGTCCTGTCCCCTTTATAAGTTAAAAGGCTTCATCTTCTTTTTATCTTCATTAGAACATATTTTTTTTTTTGGGGGTTCCAAACCTGTTGATTATAAGTTGTAAATCAGGCCATTACTTTTCTTAATTTAATTGTTGCATACTTAACATGTCTGGACTGTTTTTTCTCATTTTTTAAGGCTGTATGGCTGCCTATAATTACTTTGTTATTTAAACCTCTGTGGAAAGTTGTCTCATTTGCATTTATACCACATACATGTATGTACAGATTTTTTTATGGATTGCAGACCTGAAAAAGATGTTCAAAGTTGAATATGCTGCAAACTTCAAACAAGCTACTACTTATTTACCATGTTTACCATGAAACTGTTGATCAGAACTATATATAAGTTATTTCACCCAGTCCTCATACATGTATATGTACCACTATCAATCAACAGAACAAATGCAAATACTTTTTTTTATTTACATGCATATGGTTGCCTATAATTTCTTACATCTATTTTATTTGAATTTAAGGAAATAGTTGTTATTTATATAAACAAATCTCATGTCGATATATAACATATACAACAATTAAACATCAACCCAAACCAAACTGGATGTATTTGAAAGACATCTAGAGGTCAATATACAGTCTCGAACAAAAGACAAAAAAAAGGAAAAATATAGTGAACTTTGCAGAATTTATATTATTACATATACATGCATTTGAATTATTTGGAATATATTGTTTCAAATTTTTTAGTCTTAGGTTCCACCTACCATTTTAGAAAACTGGGAGTTCAATGCTAGTCTATTAGAGTGGTTTTTCATTGGTTGTAGATATGGAGGTATGTTCTTATTTCGACAGAGGGGCAATCAACCTATATCAATTTGTACATGGAGAGATTGATAGTTGCTAGATACTGAATGATTTCACCACAAATTTGTGAAAGTTTTAACCTGTGTATATATAATTAAAATACGATAATAAAATTCATGTCTTTTTCAGGACTTCTGATCCAACCATGTAGTATGGCATGTTTGTGAGATATGGTTTTGGCCGATAGGATGTTCATGAAGGACATGTAGTACAAAGTATATCACTGGATTGAGCTCTTTGTCTAAGTGTATTATTAAAGTGCTTTGCTTTGAGCTCAGTTCATTGTTATGCAATTCATTCTTTTTGAAATAAAGATTTGACAGACAACTCTCATGTACAAGGATTTGTCAGGGTAGTATCCATTCTATGTACAATGTAAGTTATAAGGAGATAAAAGCATTTTATTATGATTTGAACCAAACATTTTTTGTCCATTAACCAAATTTAAAAAAAAGAACAAATTTACCCAACAATGCTACACTCGCTACTAGCAATATGATGCTATGTTGTTTTAATACATCTGTACTGCCTACTGATGACTTGGTCCTGAGTGTAAATGGTCATTCAGTATGTTAAAAAAAAAGACCAAAATTTATAAGGCCTTTCTGGCCTAATTGATTTCTAAAACTATATTTCATTGTACATATTCAACATTTTCATTCATTTGTTTATTTCTTAATTTGTGTGAATTAACATTGTTACAGTAAATGTTAATTAATACACTTTCATACCACAACAAATACTGTATTGGTATCACTTATATTTGTATCCATATAACAAAAAAATTGAAAAGAGAATAATTTTGCAATACCTTTTTCATATTGAATACTATAACTTTTTTGATATTAAGACATATTAAGTAGATTTTCATAACACCCACTTGACATGCTTGAAATTCTATTATATAGATATAGGAAGATGTGGTGTGAGTGCCAATGAGACAACTCTCCATCCAAATAACAATTTATAAAAGTAAACCATTATAGGTCAATGTACGGCCTTCACCACGGAGCCTTGGCTCACACCGAACAACAAGCTATAAAGGGCCCCAAAAGTACTAGTGTAAAACCATTCAAACGGTAAAACCAACGGTCTAGTATATATAAAAACGAGAAACGAGAAACACGTATAAATTACATAGACAAACGACAACTACTGTACATCAGATTCCTGACTTAGGACAGGTGCAAACATTTGCAGCGGGATTAAACGTTTTAATGGTACCAAACCTTCTCCTTTTTCTGAAACAATAGTATAACATCACAACATAGAAAACATACGATAAAACATCAATTGGAAGGCTTAACTCAATCAAAACGTAAATTAACACACTATGAACGAATAAATTGGATCTGTGATACCTGAAAGTAAATACATAGTTAATAAAATATTAGGGACAAACATTCAAGGCCAAAAGCAAACAAACAAGTCCAAATAAAGCCATGGCAAAACACTACCGCGAAATATTAAACCCTTAGAAAATAATCACTTTTGAAAAACCGGTTTTCATAATATATACAGGTAAATGAAAAATAACTTTGTCGTTTTAGGTATACTTTTTCTGTCTATATAAAATCTTCCAACAATTAGGAATACCAAGAAAGGTCTGTCATATAAATACCTAATTTAACACTAGATACATAAGGGTAAATATCAACAAAAAACTTCCTGTACAGATTAAAGGAGAATAATCTTGATGTTAATACAAATGTAGTACGAAGAAGTGAAAATTAGTAGATATTCCAAATAATCAAAGCTGGTATACAGACAAGATCCATATTAATATAAAATAACAAAAAGTATTAAAATAGTATCAACAGGTCGAATTAACAAGAAAGTACGATTTGAGAGTACTCGCAGTTACTGACAGCTAGTTAAAAGCCAAAAC
Source organism: Mytilus coruscus (assembly GCA_017311375.1). Classification (NCBI taxonomy): domain Eukaryota; kingdom Metazoa; phylum Mollusca; class Bivalvia; order Mytilida; family Mytilidae; genus Mytilus; species Mytilus coruscus. The sequence goes on along the minus strand of JAASAO010000600.1, from coordinate 25,185 downwards.
AATTAATGATAAAAATCATGCATCAGAGACTAAAATCAACTAAAACACATCCCAGGGATTTAGTATTTTAACGTCATGAACAGTCAGAGAAGACATGACTTGTGCAATGCCAAAATAAATGTATCGACAGGTAGTAGGATAGTGAGGAGCTACTTCTTAAGAGATAAAAATTAACGTGTGTGTCTCTAAACATCCCGCCTCAAAAAGAAGATACAACTTAGTTATGTTTTAATTTGCTAATGACAAAATCGATATTAGTGCCAATGTAAACTATATTCAGAGATCTAATTACAATATTGGTACGATAACCCTTACTTATAAGTTTGTTTAAAGGTTCGATGAGTTTACACGGATCACATAGTGATTTCCTCGCTTTAAGTACAATATTACCGTAAAATTTAGGATGTGAAATACCATTTTAATAAGTTTTCTACAGGTACAGCCAAATTTACTAATCAAATCTTTGTATCTATGAAAGAATTTAGTAAAAGTTTTAAGTAATTTATGGTATCGAAATCCCTGACACAATAATTTCCCAGTGATGCATTGATTACGTTCGTTAAAATCTATGACATCAGAACACACACGGGCATACCGAACGAGTTGGGATATATAAACACCGTATGATGGAGCCAAAGGCACATCGCCGTCTAAAAATGGAAAATTAACAATAGGAAATGAAAATCGTCTCTTTTGTCGTAAATTTTAGTATGTAGTTTCCGTTAGAAATTGAAATGTCTAAATCTAGAAAAGGGCAACTGCTGCTGTTTATGTTAGATTTAGTTAAAGTAAGTTCTTTTGGGTAAATTTCGGAAGTATATTTAAAGAACTCTGGATTATTTAACGAAAAATATCATCCAGATAACGGTAGGTATTGTTGAATGTATCAACTAAATATAACAATGATGGGTCTTTACTGAGTTTGGTCATAAACTGAGATTCATAGCAATATAGAAATAAATCTGCTATTAAAGGGCACAGTTAGTGCCCATAGGAATACCTACTACCTGACGATACACTTTATCGCCGAAACGTACATAAATGTTATCTAGCAGAAAATTTAAAGCTTCAATCATATCCTCACATTTCCAGTAAGTGTATCTAGCATACTTTCCTTTTCGTTACAGAAAAGGCTTTAAACGAGTTACAGCAAATAAAATTACAATGAGATTTTTCGAAAGACCATTTTATCAAATACAAAAACTTTTCTTTATAAGATTGTGTGGAAGTGTAGTGTACAGAGTAGAAAAATCATAACTGTCAACAGAATTATAAGGACCATCAAAAGCATGTATTTTATCTAAAACCTCTAAAGAATTTTTAACACTCCAAAAATAATTAATACCATTATTTTCATAAGCTTTATTACAAAAGTTAATAACCAGTTCTTTGATAGTAGTAAGGAGGTAGTTAGAAGAACTGATAGATTAGTAGTAGAACACTTACTCGATGCGGAGATGAAACGGAATTTAAATGGTTTTTGTGTAATTTCGGTAACCAGTACATGGTAGGGACTTTCAAATGTTCGGAAGATGCTTTAAGTTGGGTAGTGGCAGTGGTATGCTTGTTAACGATTTGACTCTCTGTGGTGCGAACGGACCTGAATGTAGAGGAATTGATAATTTCGTTTTGAAGAACTTCCGTGTAGTATATGCGTCACACCACCACTACATTATTGGCTGCCTTGTCTGCCGGTACGAACACAAACCGCTCTGCGAGTACCTTGAGTTTATTTTTATTCTTGAAATGGGAATATCATGGATCCTATTATTAATTTCAGAATTGTTTTCTAAATGAGATATTCGAATATTAACAGTATTCATAATTTTATTCAAATAACTGTCTAAAGATTTTTATCCGATTTTTCACGTTTGCACCAATTTTACAGTAGGCAGACAGAGCGTCTTTAATGACCTGACGACACTGTTTCCAATCTATTATAGATGGAGGACGGTATTTCGGTCCTTTCTTTAGAAAAGTTATGACCTCACGGTCTTCGACGATGTTGAGGTCTCCTGTAATAACATGACCATAGGGAACATATATAAAACTAGATGTTTCGCAGTCTCAAGTGGAAGGAACATTATTTTCTATATTGACGTCTGATGTAATTGACGTATAATTAAAATCAAATTTCTGCTCGGTTTTTATAAGAATACGAAATAATGGGCTGTTCTATATTATCAAAATATGGAGGTATTAAGTTATATACGGAAGAGTCATTGAATATGCTAGACAATTAATAAAATCAATACCTCTATTTATATATTTTAATTTAAGAAAATGTCGTTTATGATTTTCAGGTTTATCAATACTAGGAAATAGCCTGTGATGACAAAAGGCTGTAATAATACGGGTGTATTCATAAAACGGGCTAAAAAAAAGAAATTTTATCACACTCCAGAAAAATAGCATATAATTTACTTATAGGTATCTGACCCAGTTTGCATAATACTTGATGTCTACCATTATTCTTTATTATAGATAACAGATCAGCAAGTGTATAATTTATACGATGTTTAATACGTTGATTACGGTTTTGCGTTTACCATGAGACCTATTATTTCTAAGTCGTTTATCAACAATATTAATGACATCGATAGAAGTTTTAGATATGTTCCTTGCCCTAATATTTTGTCATTGAGACCGAGAGGATAAGCTGTTTGAAGTCTTTTATCCAAAACAATTCGCGAACTTCGCGTGATTTTTCAAACTGCTTGTGTGATTCTCCTGGTTGTTTCTGAACGGTTTCGAGGGGTTGGAATTTTATATATTTAAGATTGTGATTATGCTTATTTAAATGTTGATATACTAAACTTTTGAATTTTTTGGGTCTACGAAAGCGGTAGAGATGTTCTTGATTTCTTTTGTAATACTCTCGTCCCGTCTGTCCCACATATTGAATACCACACTTAGGTTGGGTTCAAGTTACCACATATATTAGGTTTTGAGTTTTCAGGTAATATCACAGGAAAAGGAGAGCGAAAAGGTTCTCCGTTCACTGTTGACCGTATAGTATTTTGAGAAGTTAATCTAAAACAGGTTAGTCATTTTTGGCATTGCACGGAAAATTTGTGGATATCCACGTGCATTTTGTTAAATAATCTGGCTGTAGTAGCATTACCAATACGTTTATTTATGCACGTAGATAACCTACAAGATGTGTTGTTTATAATTTTCTTTCCATTCCGTAAAATCATGATTATTAAATAGGGTATAGGAACAATACAAAAGACCGGAGGTTATGACATTGAATGAGGATCACAGTTACGGAATAGGGAATAATAGGGAATGCAGTAAAGAACTCTTACAAAACTGTTATAAAAGGCCCGACGTAAAGACTTAAATATAACAAAACTGACATATATAACAAACACAGGGCAAAACAGAGGTTGTAAGAAATCTTAGTAAAACCATAGCAGGGGCAATAATAAAAAATAGCAGGCGTGGATGAGTATCAATACATCCAAACGCCGTAATATTGAATACACAATAAAGGTTTAATACTAAGATAAAATAAACATGTGAAAGCTCTCTCACAGGCAAACAACCTATTAGATTACTTTTGGAGCAGTTATGAGTCTTTGAAGCATGCTCACAAAGGTTTTTTTGTCGATATCATTTTCATATTGGTCAAAACTTTTTTTTGCTTCGGCCAGCTTTGGAGGAGATGTTATCAAAGAATTGATAAAAAAACAACACAGAAGTTTACTTTCTTGCTCATCTAGCCCCAAGCATCATGTCAGGCATTGTCATTACTAAAACCAATTAATGTCTTCTAATCTGAGAAACAATTTCGACATTTTAACAAAATATTTTACTAATGATACTGACAATCCACCACAAAGTAATATAAATAGAAGCATACAAATAGTGAGCAAATACATATAAAAAGATGTGGTATGATTGCCAATGAGAAAATTCTCCACAACAGACCAAAATGACACAGAAATTAACAACTACGGGTCACCGTACAGCCTTCAACAATGAGCAAAGCCCATAACACATAGTCATTTATGTACACAAAATAAACGAAAAAACAAATATTATGTAACACATAGACAAACGACAACCACTGAGTTACAGCCTCCTGATATCATGTTCTCAGATATCATCTCCCATTTAAAAAATTCACATGAAAAATGAACCTATTATGTGTTGCTCTCCTAGCTACAAAATGTATCCAAAATCAAAGATTTGGAAAATATTCTATCATAATCATTTGGTAATTAATGCAATTAGTGTCTCTTCCATGCCCGTCTTGAACATAAAATCTAAATATTAAAAAAACAACACTCCTAATGCTCAGGTTAGTTGTCATCGTGCAACACAGTTAATAACACCATATAGGAAAACATGGAACTCCTTTTGTCATATAAAACACTGTCAAACATACTATCCACATTCATCTGTGTCCACACTTGTTATATATAAAAAAATAAGACAACGCGTGATTGAACGACGCATGGATTAAACAAGTGTCCTATTGTTTATATTCAAATTCGTCGATTGTTTATAATTTGTATTATATAAACAGAATATCAATACTCTTTTCTGTGTTCCTGGCGTTAGGTGGATTCTCTTTGTATATTGTCGATTTTACTTTTTGGCGTATGAATATATGTATTGCAAACATTTGTCAAAATTGCAGATCGTCAATTCGAGAAGATTGGTGCAACTTTTGAATTTATTGTGAAGTGATATGTGACACACACACAATCAATTTGTTTTAAGTATCAAGGCGCAAATCGTCTGTTGAAAGTCTCAAACGAGGGTCCGGTAAAAGGCCGAGAAAGTCTCGAAATTGAAACAAATGAGTTATTTCATATGCGAGATTATCGGAATTCATCTGTTCTTTTCTGTTCTGTACAGGTATTTTCCTCCGTTATATATCGGAGCACTCCCACTTGGGATATAGGTTTAATGCTTAAACAAATATTTACACGGATATTTACACAGTGTGGTGGGGTGCTTAAGTTTAAAAACTTTATATACAGGTAAGACTGTGAATTTTAAAAACAAGTATTTAAAATTATGTGCTATTTACATCATTTATAGATCTACCTAGGTTAAAATTTATAATTTAAATACCATTTGGATTCCTTTTATTGAGACAATGGGATGTTTATAGTATACTATATGTTTAATAAGTTAAAAGATTTAAAATATGGAAAAAAAAAGAATGAAGAGGTAAAAATAAAGTTAATTAAAACAAAACAAAAAGAATGGGATTAAATTGTGTCAGTATGGTATCAGTTTTAGACGAGATTATCAAAAAGAAAATATATCAGTAACAATAAATTTATCATATATCGTATAATTTAGAAATAAGGTGATCCCCTGCCAAGGTCTAAGCATATAATTAGATGTTAGCAGCTAATCTAGTCGTAGATGGAGCCAGTTAGCTTGGCATTCCATGCAGACTGCTTGGTCCATCTTTCCTGTTTTGTATATGCATTATATTAGTTTGTAGAGCTGGATACAGTAAAATTGTTGTTGTTTAAATGTAAATTCACATTGTTGAGGGTCTCAAAGAAAAGTACTTGGATGTTTCAGCAGTTTCAATTCAGCCTCTAATTAATGTATCATCGTGTTTGTATTTCGGTGCGTTTCTTATGCATTTGGTGACAGAAATTTTGAGATTGTTTTTCTATTTCTATTAGGTCATCTGCTTTTAGATGGGATAAGGTAGTTGTTGATAACTTCGAGCAGTCCATTATAATTTGAAGTACATCCTCCTCTTTATAATCACAATGGTAAATTAATATTTCATTGCCGAACGGAAGCAGAAATTGTACCACGTGACAAAATATGAAAAACCAATCAGGAGCCTGTAATTCAGTGGTTTACGTTGATTCGTGTCTATCATATGTGTTTTCGTATATCGTTTAGTTATAAGAGAGAAGACGTTATTAAAGTCAAAATATATTTTATTGGCGAAGTAAGATCATGGCTTCTGTCGGTTACCAACCCATAAATAAAGGGTCTTTGGGCAACCGTAAACTAGATGCAAATTCAAAATGCAAATCAAATCATTAAAATAAAATAGATAAATAAAATTCAAAATTCAAATAAAAACTAAAATGAAATGAAATTTTGAAATAATGGGGTGCTGAATTGAACCCTGGCAACAGATGTCCAAAATCAACATGAGAAACTACGTTTGAGGTGGAAATGAAGATTACATGCATTAATGTTCTAAATTAAATAATAATATAGTGATAAATCAAGTTCATCGGTACTGGTGCAGCCTATAAAGTCCGACCTAGTGATGAACTCTGCTAAAAGACTGTCATAACATTATTTATCGGTACACTATGACTGTTAATCCGTTATCACTCGTCAGATGGACGGTCGTACTGTGGTTAATTGCGTTTATAGTCTGGCGAAGAGTTGTAAATCCAGAAGCCGTGACAGGAGTTCTATGTTGAAGTTAGAGACAAGCAGAAATCTGTAAAATAAAAGCATAAAACAGCAGTATCGATAAACTAAAAGAGGAGGGATGGGTGGGTTTACATTAATTATGCGTACAATAAACTCAACAATCTGACCTTAGATATATTCAGTTACTTCCTAGAGATCGTGCATTCAGAATATTGTGAGGAGTGCTATAGCTGTTAAAATTTATATGCCGTGTAATCGAATTAGGACATGCGCGTTACATTGACCTGTGCATGAACTGTCACAAGTCTTGCCTTCCTCTGATAACGCGATTTAACGGTCAAGCCCTTTAAATCGAATTATAAGAGAGCAGACGTTATTAAAGTCAAAATATATTTTATTGGCGAAGTAAGATCATGGCTTCTGTCGGTTACCAACCCATAAATAAAGGGTCTTTGGGCAACCGTAAACTAGATGCAAATTCAAAATGCAAATCAAATCATTAAAATAAAATAGATAAATAAAATTCAAAATTCAAATAAAAACTAAAATGAAATGAAATTTTGAAATAATGGGGTGCTGAATTGAACCCTGGCAACAGATGTCCAAAATCAACATGAGAAACTACGTTTGAGGTGGAAATGAAGATTACATGGATTAATGTTCTAAATTAAATAATAATATAGTGATAAATCAAGTTCATCGGTACTGGTGCAGCCTATAAAGTCCGTTACTAAACAAGTTCAAAACATTCATTTCATAAAGAATGTTTTGGAACTTGTTACCGCCAACCAGTACCATAAATTGAGAGTCGATATAACTCGGATTGTAATATTCTGTAACAACAAGAATCTGACCGCAGTAACTGCTAGCTAACAGATTCCCGAAGCCAATGACCAACTTCGCCGTTTGATGGACAATAAATGGATGATAATAGCATAACTAGATAATAAATGGTGAAAATTGATAAAAGCATAACTAAAATTGTGAAGTCTTGTATAAAATTAGATAAATTCCAATATCTGACTAATAAACTATAAATTATTTCTTCTCACTGTAGTTTGGTTCAATCACTTATTTGGAATCTTGTTCTTGTATTGCAATCTTGGTAACATTGGGACCAAGCAAATTTGACTACGGTAACAAATCTTGGAGAAAATCAATACCGCTTATAAGTTAAGTCCTATCGTATAGAACGGTTAAACCGATGTCATGTCAATTTTAGTGGATTACTTAACATTGCGGGGTTCTTCGAGAATGAGCATACGATTAGTTTATCTCTTTAATTAAAGTACCTCATAACACATTGACCTTGCTAACAAATTGAAATACAAAATGTATAAGAGAACACAAGCATAAGCAACTACAAACTTCCGAGCACAAACGAAGTCATGTTTTGTGATTGAAAATCCCACTATCATATCACGCTTTTGAAAACATGAAAGATCTTAAAATTGACAATCAATCAATAATCAGCTCCAGATTGATAATTTACAATATAGACAAATAATTAAAATTGATATCATAACAGATAAAAATATTTGACTTGCCAACTGTTCTGTTGGTAATCTGATGTATGATTAATACTTTTATATTACCAATGACTGAATTTGACTTTTACCATCAGAAAAGATAAAACAAGAAGATCTGACATGAATGTCAATGAGGCAAAAAGTAATGGCGGGTCGTAAACAACTATAGGCCACCGTATAGCTTTCAGCATTGAACATAGTACATACAGTATAATAGCAATAAAAGGCCCGGCAACAATCCAAACAAGAAAACAAGGCCATATGTAAGTATAAATCAATTGAATGTAAACAAGTATAAAAGACTGCGAGAAACAACAAGTTTGTGAGAACTAAGCCCTCCCGTAGCCGGGGACAGTGGTTAACAACACAACATAAAACAAAGTTGAGGTAGGTTTGACTCATCAGAACGACACAAAGCACAATGAAGAACTAACAAATAGACTAAAGACACCAATTTCCTTCCAAGAGTACTCGCAGTTACTGAAAGCTAGTTCAGAGCCAATTAAAATAGTAAATGAATCATGTTGCCCAGACAAAAACTTTTAATCTAAGGTGCAGTTAAGACACCCCAAAAAAAAAAAAAACAAATAGCCGATGGAATATTTGCCGCCTTCAGCGCGCTCGTCAATACATTAAAACTGAAATCGTGTAAAATTTTGTTTTTTTTTTTTTTTTTTTTTTTTTTTTTTTTTTTTTTTTTTTTTTTTTTTTTTTTTTGGTATTTCTTTGTTTTTTGTTTTATTGCATATCATGTGAATGGCGTTCGACGACAACTGTTATCCCAAATCATTAATGACTGCTTACAAAAACGAATTTTCTCTAAAATACGTAAATACATAACATTCAGTGTGTAACAGTTCACAGTATTTAACCCAATTTCGTTGTTTCTCTTTCAGATAACAAAATCGTATTAATTAGCAGTTTAACAGTCTGAGATATACGCTACTATTAAATCTAAATCAAAAAGGCAATAAAATCAATTTATCAATTACATGTAGCTATAATGCAGACTACTATTTGAACTTGTCTTGACCTCTGTAATGATATGAATAAGATTAAAGAAAACCATTAACCCAGACAATTAACTCGCTGAGGTTGTAAATTTGTATCAACAATTTTCAGACGAAATTTTATCAATGATATAAACATCTGGTGATAATGTTTGTAAACGTAACTTGCAATTCAGAATAGTGTATACTATTTCTTCTCTATTCGTTATTAATGCTAATTAACAGATTATAAATTTTCTAACAAAAACAACTAAACTTAAATTCTCTAATATAAAATTAAGGAGATGTGGTGTGATTGCCAGTGAGACAACTATACATTAAAGTTCGAATGAAGTGAATGTAATCAATTATATGCAACCATACGGCCTTCGACAATGAGAAAAACCAATACCGTATAGTCGGCTTTAAGAGGCCCCGACATGAAAAATATAAAACAATTCAATTGAGAAAACTAACGGCCTAATTTAGAAAGAAACAGTTTACGAAAAACAAATATGACGGACATGAACCACCGATTACTTTTTCTAAGTATAGTAGTAAAACTATCTTGCCTTGGTGATCAGTTTTCTAAAATTTGAGACAAATGGAAACATTGTTTTCTGTAAAACTAATATCATTTGAACTTCAAAGTTGATAATGCGCAAGTGGATTAATTGCTACTAGTTCCACTATATAAAAAATCCAAAAAAGCTAAACTAAACAAACCCCAAAAAACAATAAAGATTCGTTACTTGAACTACAAACAGATGGCAATAATATTTTCAGCTTATGTAAATGTTTGATAGTTATAGAAATCTTGGAAATCAACATTTGATTATCTTGTCCATTACATGTAGCATTTTATTTTTCTGAGCACGATCAAAATGTGTGCAAAAACCTGTGTGAGTAATGATGGTTTATCCTAGTGCAAGAGCAATAGTTTTGATCACATTATTTATACATAATACAGACAGGGTATGAATGATTTGTTGTGATCATGGTACATGAATAATAGCCATAGATCTAAATCGACTGGTCCCCGATTACAAAACTGTGAAATTGTTTTCTTTAACCGAAACTGCTCGTTTCCAACTTATGACCTGAACCCTGCTAGCTCCAAGTCTTATTTGCTCATATACTGGATGAGCTCTCTTGCCTAATTCAAATTGGTTGTTAGATAAATATCAAATATAAAAATGCATCAGTGTACTTGCTGATATCATTGATATTTACCGGTGATGAATTTTTGTATAGCTGCGAGATACCATTTTTTTTATATATACATGTATATACTTCGTACAAATAGGGCAGAAATAGTTTCTGAAATTAGTGAAATAGTTCTCTCTAATATAAAGATGACAGATGAAAATTAATAGAATTTATGATTCAGCATAAATTCGGTTATTAGTGTAAGCATAGATTACTTGTGTTATTAGCTGTTTCACCTCTATTAAATGTAGGCTATCAGATGTATGTTTGTCAATGCGCAATATGACTGCGCACGCGATCTTTTTCATTCCGACATTTGAAAATAAAATCAAATATAGGTATACTTGTAGTGAGAATGATATCATTAGAATAATTGTAAAAAATCCTTCGTGATATGTACACATACTAAAATGCTTTGAATATAAAATGAATGCGGGACTATACCTTCTTAGTGTGATTATAAAATAAATCAATGTTGAAATGTTTTCAGTTTATCTTAATCTGTATGAGATATATATATAATAAACCAATAAATAAATCAATCTTAATCTTATTCTTATTCGTGGTACGGTCTTTCATAGTAAAAGCAATCCGGATCAATATAATATTCGCCATTTAAAATCGTTTTCCTTATTATGATCGAAATGTTACAACTCAAATCATTGTTAAAGCTAAAATGTCATGTACTTAATTAGCTACATTAAAATTAAAGAATAAAAATGTACCTGTTTCATTAATGTATTTAGATAACTTAAAGGCATACTGTCGCTTCTCCGACTGACATGCATGTAGATGGTCCTGCTGATGAATGAAATTTTCAGTTTCTGTTTTAGATGCGTAGCTATTTTGACATTTCGGATGGCTAAAGCAGTTTTCTTTACCCCAATTGTAACACCTCTTTGAACGCCTTTTCTACTCAGACATCGTAAACCTTCCAATAAATGAACAAATATAATTAAATAATATACATTTTATACTTTCAAATAAGAATAAAATATGTGTAAAGACATTACTACGAAATATAAATGAACATATATATATATATTATCTGATTTGAAACAAATATTAATATATATGCAACGCAAAATTATTTGACTGACCGAAAACAATCGGTTATAAAGATAACACTGTAGCTGCCATTTCAAAAGTTTTATCAACTAATTTCTTTTAACGAAGGTTCAACTTTGAAATATAAATATGATTTACTGCTGTCCTAAACACGCTAAAGAACAATAAATGGTACCATAATTAATTGCATTTGATGGTGTTAATGTCTCACAAGGCAACCCCATTATTAAATATAATAGTTAACATACCTGATAATGGAACAGTACCATTATAATCTGCATAAAAATGTAAATTGAATACAAATACCTGGAATCCAGTTTTCATTATTTAATACCTCGATAAAGATACAAAAATATTAATGTAACTGGAATTAAAAACTATGTGAATCAAACATTTATCATACAATCCAACATAAACTAAAATAAATTCGCTCGTATTATAATAACTTTAGCAAAGGATTTGTATACAATATACAAATCCTTGCTTTAGTAAATTGTCCGCTAATGTATAAATTATCAATGTGACCGATTTTAATTAACCAATCAATAATATGTTGCAAATTGAATAAAATGCTCCGCAGGGCGCAGCTTGATACGACCGCAGAGGTCGAACCCTGAACAGTTGGGGCAAGTATGGACACAACATTCAAGCTGGATACAGCTCTGAATTTGGATTGTGATTAAATATTTGACACAGCATAGGTTTCTGACACAGAATGAATGTAATCTAAGAACTTAATTTTTTCAGCATAGGTTTCTGACACAGAATGAATGTAGTCTAAGAACTTAATTTTTTAATTTACCTATTATGGTCCAATATCCAAAATCTAAATACATGGTTAGATTCAGCATATCAAATAACCCCAAGAGTTCAATTTTGATGAAATCAAACAAAGTTTAATTTTGGACCCTTTTAACCTCAATGTGGACAAAGTTGATAACAAGGCCCAAAAATCAAAAATCTAAATACATGGTTAGATTCAGCATATCAAAGGACCCCATATATTCAATTTTGTTGAAATCAAACAAAGTCTAATTTTGGACCCCATTTGGACCAACTTGAAAACTGGGCCCATAATCAAAAATCTAAATACACTTTTAGATTCAGCATATCAAAGAACCCTAAGAATTCAATTTTGTTAAAATCAAACTAAGTTTAATTTTGGACCCTTTGCACCTTAATGTAGACCAATTTGAAAACGGGACCAAAATTAAGAATCTAAATACATGGTTAGATTCAGCATATCAAAGAACCCCATATATTCAATTTTGTTGAAATCAAACAAAGTTTAATTTTGGACCCTGATTTGGACCAACTTGAAAACTGGGCCCATAATCAAAATCTAAATACATGTTTAGATTCAGCATATCAAAGAACCCCGAAGAATTCAATTTTGTTAAAATCAAACTAAGTTTAATTTTGGACCCTTTGGACCTTAATGTAGACTAATTTGAAAACGGGACCAAAAATTAAGAATCTAAATACAGGGTTAGATTCAGCATATCAAAGAACCCCATATATTCAATTTTGTTGAAATCAAACAAAGTTTAATTTTGGACCCCGATTTGGACCAACTTAAAACTGGGCCCATAATCAAAAATCTAAATACATGTTTAGATTCAGCATATCAAAGAACCCTAAGAATTCAATTTTGTTAAAATCAAACTAAGTTTAATTGTGGACCCTTTGCACCTTAATGTAGACCAATTTGAAAATGGGACCAAAATTAAGAATCTAAATACAGGGTTAGATTCAGCATATCAAAGAACCCCATATATTCAATTTTGTTGAAATCAAACAAAGTTTAATTTTGGACCCTGATTTGGACCAACTTCAAAACTGGGCCCATAATCAAAATCTAAATACATGTTTAGATTCAGCATATCAAAGAACCCTAAGAATTCAATTTTTGTTAAAATCAAACTAAGTTTAATTTTGGACCCTTTGGACCTTAATGTAGACCAATTTGAAAACGGGACCAAAAATTAAGAATCTAAATACACGGTTAGATTCAGCATATCAAAGAACCCCATATATTCAATTTTTGTTGAAATCAAACAAAGTTTAATTTTGGACCCCGATTTGGACCAACTTGAAAACTGGGCCCATAATCAAAAATCTAAATACATGTTTAGATTCAGCATATCAAAGAACCCGAAGAATTCAATTTTTGTTAAAATCAAACTAAGTTTAATTTTGGACCCTTTGGACCTTAATGTAGACCAATTTGAAAACGAGACCAAAAATTAAGAATCTAAATACACGGTTAGATTCGGCATATCAAAGAACCCCAATAATTCAATTTTTGATGAAATCAAACAAAGTTTAATTTTGGACCCTTTGGACCTCAATGTGGACCAATTTAAAAACGGGGCCCAAAATCCAAAAACTTAATACACGGTTAGATTCAGCATATTAAAGAACCCCAAGAATTCAAGAATAAAACCCCATTGAAATTGGTCAAGAAATAAGCAATTTATACAAAGTATCTTCTTTTGCACAATACTGTGCAATTGAATATTTCTTGCAATTGCGCAATACTGTGCAACTGAATATTTCTTGCTATTGTGCAATACTGTACAATTGACAATATCTTGCTATTGTGCAATACTGTGCTATTGGATATTTCTTGCTATTGCGCAATACTGTGCAATTGAAGATTTCTTGCTATTGCGCAATACTGTGCAACTGAAAATTTCTTGCTATTGCACAATACTTATTATATAATAATTTACACATCCTGTTTGGTGTGTATCTCCTGCCATATCATTATTATTTGCTTTTAAATATAAATCAGAAATAATCAACTTAAAATGGAAAATTTTAAAGAAAAAAAAAAGAAAAAAAAAATCCCCCCAATTTTTGAACCCCTTATGATTCATCACCCCAAACTCAATCCCAGCCTTCCTTTGAGGTATGGTACCTTGCCGTACAATTTCAGAGAGATCCATACACTTGAACACAAGTTATTGTCTGAAACTAGAAAATGCTTATTTTGGCCCTTTTGGCCCCTAATTCCTAAACATTTAGGGCAATTACCCCCCAAACTCAATTCCAGCTTTCCTTTGTGATATGGAACCTTGTAGTACAATTTCAGAAAGATCCATACACTTACACACAAGTTATTGTCCTGAAACTAGAAAATGCTTGTTTTTGCCCTTTTTGGCCCCTAATTCCTAAAATTTTGAGGCAATTACCCCAAAATCAATCCCAGCATTCCTTTGTGATATGGAACCTTGTGGTACAATGTCAGAGATCCATACACTTACACACAGTTATTGTCTGGAAGTTACAAAATGCTTATTTTGGCCCTTTTGGCCCCTAATTCCTTAACTGTTGGTACCATAACCCCCAAAATCAATCCCAACCTTCCTTTTGTGGTATTGAACCTTATGGTAAAATTTCCTAGAGATCCATTCACTTAAACTAAAGTTAGAGTGCGAAAACCAATGTGTCTTCGGACGACGACGACGACGCCGGACGACGACGACGACGACGACGACGACGCCAATGTCATACCAATATACGACCACAAAATTGTTTGCGGTCGTATAAAAATGAATAAGATAAGTATTTACATTAATTATGCGTACAATAAACTCAACAATCTGACCTTAGATATATTCAGTTACTTCCTAGCAGACCGTGCATTCAGAATATTATGAGGAGTGCTATAGCTGTTACAATTGATATGCCGTGTAATCGAATTAGGACATGCGCGTTACATTGACCTGTGCATGAACTGTCACAAGTCTTGCCTTCCTCTGATAACGCGATTTAACGGTCAAGCCCTTTAAATCGAATTATAAATTGGTCGTTAGTTTTCTCGTTTTAATTGTTTCACATTTTGTCGATATCTTTTATAGCTGTCCTCACGGAGTCGTTTATGCCATTGTCAGTTTGACTCTGGTGAATAATTGTCTCATTTACAATTATACAACATTTACTTATTGTTATGTACACGAGAAAAAACCAACGACCTGATTTATTATCAAAGATGTTCTAAGTCTGTTTATATTAGAAAGCAAGATACATTTACTCTTATGGATCGAAGCTGAGTTGTAATAATTAGGCTTCTCAGACCCATACTTTTAACATATTTTATTTGCATAAATACAAATTGGATAAAACAAGACTTCTACATCTAATATATTTAACAATACAATATATAAGAGCATGCATGTATACATTAAATATTATTTCAACATTTGTATGGACAGAAAATATAATTAGGGGAAAAGAAAAAGGTAAAGACAAGAAGAACACAAGAAAAAAAAATGCAGCGGCAAGATTGATCAGAAATTATTAAACTCTATCATAAATTAAGAAAGAAGCAGAACATCGAAGTTGGATATAAATGATATTGAGTTCGCGACTTCCAAAATAATATTGTTTCGGCATAAATTTATTACTAATGGGATTTAAGTTTTTCAATTTTGTTTTAAAGTGTCCTATTGTATCTGCCTCACGGGTTGAAGCATCAAGGTTATTCCATAGATGTATAGTTAAGTGTATATAAAGTGCGAATCCAGTTAGTTCATTTTCACTGTCGTATGCGAGTATGTCTATTGTAGAATAAAGGACGATGGGAAAAACTGCGTTTGTTTACTTTTTGAAAATACAAAATAATTGTTTGAATGTTTGAATGTATGTTTTAACACAATTTCATTAGAATAAAACTTTTTAATGTATAATAACAGGATTAAAGTCCAAAAAAGTGTAATTAAAGCAGCTGAATCCATAATATTGTTTACTGAATGCGATTCATTTTAACTATAAATGCGCATTATCACTATAAGTGCAATCATTTCTGATGTGGAATTTTGGAGGTGCGATGAAAATGTTGATTCTGGGCGTTGTGCGTTGTGTACCGTTTTTCGATTTTTTTTTCTGTACGTTCGTTGCGTGTTTTCGTCATAGTTCTGTACCGTTCGTTAGTAAAACATCGAGAGCATAATTAACTGTTTCTATTGAAATGCCTATCTTTTATTTTTGTTAACAAGCATTTGCAACTACTAAAACTATTTGACATTTCTAACATTTCATATTGAAGATTAAAACAACCTGAATTTTGTATTTGTTTGACGTGAAACAGAACTTACTGGAACTAGAGAAGCCCACTCATCGGGAGCGCCTGATTGCAATCCAGTTTCTTAGAAATCCAGCATTTTGATCTTGAGGTCAAAGGTCAAGCTCACACGAAGGTCAGGGTGATATGTGTCACATCGCCTTAAGGTGATACACGTTCATATCGTGCATATTCAAATATTTTTGGTGTGTTTGCTATTAGTGTGTCATGGATCCGAAAATTTACTGGAGCAGAACATCTATGCATATAACGTATTTTTATGGCGAATTTTCCTTGAAAATTTTAAGTACTCGCTTAAAAAAAGCTGTGAAAATTTGTCACGCCGTTTCATACATATTTCTACTATATTGATAGGCATTCGCACAACGAACAGTACAAGAATGTACAACGAACGGTACTAAAGAAAGCAAACAAACTACAAAGAGAATGAATCGTACAGTGCCAAAATTTTGAGGTCAGTTTTTCAAGTAAATGTCTGCAAATAAAATAAAACAACGGGTTTCCCATTCGCATTATGTATTTTAGTAACAACAAATAAAAAAATACACGGTCGCATTTAGTGTAAGAGCCAACCGACCATGCTCTATTTGTAGTTTAATCAAGTTTAAGTTACACAAAGTGTTTGTTTCGCGATCTCTACAAGTAATTCACAGACCTGTCTATTTAAAATAGTCGCATGGTGTTCATGTAATATAAATATACAATGCTGTCAGGAGCAGTAAACTTTGTTTTCATAAACATTGAATACTTAACTGAACATTACGTCAATTAGTTTTGGTGAAAATGTTAGGACGGTCTATCTACCAACATCGCTTCGCGATGAAGCGATTAACGTCCAGAATCAACTGTACGGCGGTTATACCCCGTGGCATAGAACCATTTAAACATGTTACAATAAACTGTATTCAATATATCGTTGTATTCTTACAATTACGTATTTGCTTATTTGTAACAACGATTTATAAGAAATTCAAACATAAATTAAGGTGACTCGATTGTTGCTCGAACTTTCCTTACTGTATGAGATGTATACACAATGGCATGATAAATATCAATTATCCAGTCATCCAAGCGTCAAATGTAAGGCAATTGTTCGTGCGAGATGAAAACGTTACCACTCACTCTTGAAATCGTGAAATGAAGATCGTTTTGTGACTGCTCTTTGTTATCTAAGATGCATCCATTAGAGCTATTTTCCTAATGCTTGTAGTTTAAAGGTTTGGTTGGCTTGCTTGCTTTGTTTGTATTAATGTTTTCTCAATCTTAATAACAATGCTTCAGCAAACATTTATACAAACAAAGCAAGCAAGCCAACCACACCTTTAAACTACAAGCGTTAGAAAAATAGCTCTAATGACGTTTTATTAGTATGTGATGTAGATTTAGACTGAAACCGAACACTTTGTTTTTTCGGTGACGTGGATTGGCTTAACTGTCCAAGATGTATGTATTCAATGATGGCGTGTCATAGGAAAAGATAAATTGTATCCTGCATATAGATCTGGATCTGGACAAATTATTAGAGAAAAAAGAATTGAATATATTAGCAATAAATGCCATTTTTACGGAATTTATTGATATATTACCTCAGACTTTCACTCACTTAGTATGCATATATAATCAATCCTTATGACTTCATACATTTTGTTAGAGAGTCGGCTGAATTCAGACTTTATATGATGAAAATTAATTAATCTCCTTCTGTGAAAATGCATCGCATGTACAATAGAAATAAATCACCCCTACAGTGAAAATGAAAGTCTAGTATCGTTATTCGACAGTAAACACGAATCGCATAACGAAAACAGAATAGTGGAATTTGATTCAATATCAAAAGCTAAATAACAAAACCTGTTTTAAGTTATACAAGATTAATAATTATGTTAAAAGGTACATTTTTCTGCAAACAAAACTTAACTGTTACTTTTAAATCTCTTGCACGCTCTGTTCGTGAACTATTCTTAATATTTATCTATTTGTGTATCAATTTTACCCCTGGATTGCTGCAGGCGCGATGGAAACCCGTCCGCATCTAATACCTATATCATGAATTTATAAAAACAGTACACATTATATATTATTTCTTAGTTTAGTCAAAAATCATGAATTTGTCGTCTGTTTATTTATCATTCTACATTAGAAATTCATAACGGTTACAGTAAAAATGGCATTTCAGGATTCGCACATTACTAGTATATACACTGTAGTTGATTGTATAAATATTTATTAGTTAAAGCGAGTCTGCAGAATGGAATTATTATATCATTACCATTGCGTACTACAGATTGTTGGTGGAATTGAATTACTCAAATGCTATAATGTCTTGTCTTGTCTTGTCTTGAGCTTGTAAAAATAAGTAAACCCGTTACTATTCGAGCAGTTTGAATCTGTAATTGCTCCAGCTTATTGATATCACACAAAACCAATACTATCCCAAACTTCACTGCCTTATTTAAAGAAAGGTTTTATGAAAATTATATATAGTTTTTCTATTTTTTTTTTTTTTCTACTAAGTCGATATTTCATTTGCCTAAGCATATTTATATGTTAAGATACACTTAAAAATAATATCAATATGGACACTCCATTTACCATCATTACTAAATGTAACCCCGAATGGTTTATGGATAGTAGTTACTGGTATGTTTTTTTTTTTCTTCTGTTAAATGTAAAATTCATTTCTGGGATGTCAACATCAAAATTTAACATAATTTCTGTTTTATCATGATAAAAAGACATTAACCAACAAATCGCTTTATGGACCATTCGTTCAGCTCATTAAGATCGTGATTTATAACAGATTCTATCTGAAATGCATCATGACCCGTATAGCTGAACAACGTGTCATTTGCAAAGAATTAAGTGTTGCTACAATGTCATTTATGTATATTATAAAAAGCAAGGGTTCGAGGACAGACCCTTGAAGAACTCCGGCTGAAATATTGCAAAGTTTCGAAGTAGACTACTCTTTGTATTCTTTCATTCAGATAGCTTTTAATACATTTCAATAGATACCAAAAATCTTCATTTGATGTATAAGTCCATATATATATCGGATTCCTATATAGCAGTAAGATATGTGCTTTTGTTGTACAATGTATAAATACATATCCATTTCGTTTTGAACATGTTCTTATCCCTGTTTTACATAGTTGTGATACGTTGAAGAAGAGGGCAGAGGAAATTAATAAGGTACATGTAGTAGTGATAATTACCACTGACTTAACGGACTGATAATCTGCATTTAAACAATCCACATTTTAACAATAATGTCAGCCTTTAAAAATTTCAAAAATTCAAATTCTTATTTTGAAAACAACAAACAAAATGTATTTAAAATACGAACTACTCGATAAAAATCCAACTAAATAAGACGATATCAGTGCGTACAGCATGTTTTTTTCTTTAAAAACCTCATATTGATAATTTTTAAAAAGCATACGGTTATAAAAGTTCACAAAATGTTTTTAACCAAATGTATTTACAACTAACACAGATTAAACTTTAAAATAAGATAAGCGTAGTGTTTGTTATCCTCAGCAATACTTATTTATTAAGTACACATACTTATATTTTTGTACTTGTATGAAATATGACACTTATACGGCAACGTATCTTATCTAGTATCGCATATTAAATGGCATGTTTTTAAAACATTTTTGAATAGTTTTGTGTCATTGGTATCTATCAACCCATTGACTTTGACGTAATGAATAAACATATGTTTTATTTTATGTGTCTTTATTATGAATGTTAGCATTAAAAGGTTGATATCTTTATTAAAAGTCTTTCAACAACAAACAATATGAGCCTATAGTACGGCTTACACCATTATGTGGTATTTTTTGTTACTATTTGAACATTTACATTTGACATCTTTCTTCCAATAAGAATTAACTGGCCAAAGGTAAGGCACATATTCTATTATAAACTAATAGGTTAAATCTGATGAATTCAATAAATATAAGAAAAACAAGAAAAACAATGATAACAGAAAAATGTTAATTTCTTCAGCTTGGTGCTATTCACGGTTTACCAAAACATCTACATGTAACATAAAAAAGAGGGGATGTGGTATGATTGCCAATGAGAAAACTATCCCCCAGAGTTAAAATGTCAATACATTTTGATTGAATAAATTAAAGGAATCACAGCGCCACATTAGAACAAACATTTTCTGATGGATGTTATTTTGTTTGATTATTATAATGTCGAAAGATCACGGAATAAAAGATATGTACAATGTGTGTTGTCTTGTCTTGTCCTCAATTACACAACATATATAAGTTTATTTCTGTTTATGTTTATCTAAGTTGACTATTTAAGACTATAAAATTTACAGGATAACCATATTTATCATATATTTAGTACTAAATACTGCAATTTTGTATAATTGATAAAGGTTCTTTACTCCAGTCTGTATCATCTATCCTGTATCGCATAGCTAAACCCGTATCGCATACCACGTATCGCATAGCTAAACCCGTATCGCATACCCGTATCGCATAGCTAAACCCGTATCGCATACCCCGTATCGCATAGCTTAACCCGTATCGCATACCGGGCGTGACGTCATAGATCGAATGACGTCAAACTTGGACATATGACGTGCAGTTGCTGTATTTTCTGGCATGATACGAAATGTAACCACATTTAGTTAGAATTTCAGAAAAATACTTGCAAAAGAAAATGGGTCATCTATGACGCTGATTCAGACTAGAAATTTTCATTTTGGAAAATGATCAAATGACCCATTCTCTCTTCACTAGTTTTTTGTTTAAACGTACATGTACATGTATGTGTGTTAACCTTGGTGCAATGGAACTGAGGTAATAACAGTAAGGAATCTATAGATTAATATTCTAGAGCATTTGTATTAATTAGCAATACTTCTTGTATGTGCATTGATACTTTTCCTAAATCAAAGGTTTAAATAGCAAATTGTTCACGTCAAAATCCCAATTATTTTGAATAATGCTAAATATTAAAAGTGGCGTTAAAACACATTACTTGTACATGTATCAATGTGAGGTTCCAAATGGTGAAAAAAGGAAATTTATAAATTACATGCATTAAAAGAGGGTAGGAAAGAATTTTGACTTGCAAAACAAAATGAGTCATTTATGCCAGAATAGGACTAGAAATTCTTATGATGGATTATTTTTATAACAAATGACCAGATTTCTCTTTTAATACAAGTATTAAACCTAATGTAGTTGTTATTTTGTTTTTGCTGTCATATGATCCTTGTGATATTATTGTTTTGTTTGTCAGATTAAAAATAAAATGTTGTTACATTAATACTTATTCATTAGTATCAGAGTTTCATGTGTGGAATTCCAAGTCCAATGTTTTTAGTTCTAATAAATGATGGGGTTGCACAAGCAGTCTCGATATCCGAAAAGCATGAGTTCGAATCCCGGCGAGGAAGAGCAAAAATTTGCTTCCGCAAATTTGCAGATTTAACATTGTAACGTTGTGCTGATATTTAGAGTAATTATGAATATTATATGTTTATATATATATATATTTGTTTCCCCTGGAAAACACATGTATGTAAAGTTTTAACATCAAGCACTACAGAAGAAATTTTAGTTTTTGAAGTATGCACATATTTTGTACAGCAAAATTGCAACCCTGTCGAATATGTGGAGTTCATATATATATAGGAATCCCTCTGTTTGTTTGTCCATAATCTTTGAATAGATGATACTTGGTAACATTGTTGTCCACATCTATGTATACAAATGAGATCAGATTGCATTATAATATGAAAACAAAGGTCACCGTGAAACTTGGTTAAACTTGACAACAAATATTGGGAAGGTGGGTTGTATTCTGCAGGAGGGAACAGCTGACAGTATCGTTAGTGAATGCATTTAAATACATGAAAATACGTGGTCTTAAAATGTATTATTTGCCAGTTTCATAGCTCTATATTGAGCATGTAATAAGGTTATTAGAGACATTACGATGTGGATGTCTCGTCCAGTATGAACGATCCCGAATTTTGTTATGATTATCATGAAACGGGATATTAAGAAAATAAGAAAGTCTATAAAAAAAAATCTAAGTCAGCTGGAAAACTACAGGAAAATCATAATTTTCTTGTCTCTCTTATATTTTCGGACGATTTAGTAAGAGGATATCCCATGAATCTGATTCTATTAAAATATATGATAAACAGAATAATACATGCCAAAATCCGTATCGCATGGTGTATCACCACTCGACCAATATCAGCCCTCGGGACTGATATTGGTTCCCCGTGGTGATACAGCATGCGATACGGATTTTGCCATATATTATTCTAGTATTATATATATCCCTTGGCTCTTTATGCAGTGTTCATTTTCAGTTGTTTCGATATGCACGTATTTGCAGTGACCTCTAACATTTCAATTCGCTTATTTAAAATTGTAAGTATTTCGTGTTTCTTCATTGAAATTTTGTTAATCTTTATTTTGGCAATACACTAGATCTTGTCTTCCTGTTTTGTTTATGATGCTTCTGAGTGAAACAACAGCAACCAATATCAGAACAAATGACAGCATGACTTTCCCCAGCAAGTTAGGTACTTAGAGCTTGTTTTCAGTAACTGCAGACATTCTATGTGTAGTATTTTATTGATTTCTGTTTTTACTTTTCTTTTATGTACTTTTGTTATCAATCTATATTTAAGAAAATGTGCTTTTCCTGTACTGATTATCATTTTATCTTCTTTAATATACATTTTTAGGAAGAGGACTATATTTATATGACAAAAGTACAAATTTATCCCCGCTATACATGTTTATGTGCATGTCTCAAGCCTCGAAACTAATCAGTTGCCCAATTTCATAGTTTGGTGCTGTTTAACCCCACTACATGTTTATGTGCATGTCTCAAGCCTCGTCAATGGTTGCCCAATTTCATAGCTTGGTCCTGTTTAACCCCACTACATGTTTATGTGCATGTCTCAAGCCTCGTCAATGGTTGTCCAATTTCATAGTTTGGTGCCGTTTAACCCCACTACATGTTTATGTGCATGTCTCAAGCCTCGTCAATGGTTGCCTAATTTCATAGTTTGGTGCTGTTTAACCCCACTACATGTTTATGTGCATGTCTCAAGCCTCGATACTAATCAGTTGCCCAATTTCATAGTTTGGTGCTGTTTAACCCCGCTACATGATTATGTGCATGTCTCAAGCCTCGTCAACGGTTGCCCAATTTCATAGTTTGGTGCTGTTTAACCCCACTACATGTTTATGTGCATGTCTCAAGCCTCGATACTAATCAGTTGCCTAATTTCATAGTTTGGTGCTGTTTATCCCCGCTACATGTTTATGTGCATGTCTCAAGCCTCGTCAATGGTTGCCCAATTTCA
This sequence comes from Mytilus coruscus, assembly GCA_017311375.1. Classification (NCBI taxonomy): domain Eukaryota; kingdom Metazoa; phylum Mollusca; class Bivalvia; order Mytilida; family Mytilidae; genus Mytilus; species Mytilus coruscus. The sequence continues at coordinate 1,551 of JAASAO010000600.1, read as the reverse complement.
TAGTTTGGTGCTGTTTAACCCCACTACATGTTTATGTGCATGTCTCAAGCCTCGATACTAATCAGTTGCCTAATTTCATAGTTTGGTGCTGTTTATCCCCGCTACATGATTATGTGCATGTCTCAAGCCTCGTCAATGGTTGCCTAATTTCATAGTTTGGTGCTGTTTAACCCCACTACATGTTTATGTGCATGTCTCAAGCCTCGTCAATGGTTGCCCAATTTCATAGTTTGGTGCTGTTTAACCCCACTACATGTTTATGTGCATATCTCAAGCCTCGTCAATGGTTGCCCAATTTCATAGCTTTGTGCTGTTTAACCCCACTACATGTTTATGTGCATGTCTCAAGCCTCGTCAATGGTTGCCCAATTTCATAGCTTGGTGCTGTTTAGCCCCACTACATGTTTATGTGCATGTCTCAAGCCTCGTCAATGGTTGCCCAATTTCATAGCTTGGTGCTGTTTAACCCCACTACATGTTTATGTGCATGTCTCAAACCTCGTCAATGGTTGCCCAATTTCATAGTTTGGTGATGTTTAACCCCACTACATGTTTATGTGCATGTCTCAAGCCTCGATACTAATCAGTTGCCCAATTTCATAGCTTGGTGCTGTTTAATCTTTGGAATGTTTTTTTTTGTGCAGAGCAAACTTTTGAAAATTTCTGTTTAATGCATTCTCAATTTTTTAGACTGACATCTAATTTTATTTGCTTCCATATTTCAGATTTATAAATACTGGATACGAAATACTACTTTGTATAAAGTGCCTGCAGGTTGAATCATACTTCCATAACAAATCTCTATATTTGTGAACATTTATTTGTTAGTAGTAAGCATTTCAAAATTCCTTTAAAAATTCTGTAATCTTTAAAATAATTACATTCTCATGGTGTCTAGTAGGAAGTCAGTTGGTTAAAGAGGATCCGAATGACCTCGTACGAACAGAAATAGGAACAAATTATTGTTGATGCAAGAGTAGATCTTGAATTGAAGGCAATATCTATGATTATGTTTGAAAATCACATTGTTATATATAATAATTGGTATAGAATTGTATCAAAACATATTATACTCTATTACACAATTAGAGCATTTAATTGTATTAGGTCGATATAACATCGTATTGACCTCAACCAAGGCTACAATTGTTATATTATTAATCGACAAATATTACATGAACCATGTAAAATTGGAGATTTCTAGAATGTATTTTTAGTAACATGCTGTATACCATGTGCAATATGCTGTTTTTGGCCTACGAAAAGCTGAACACAACAGTATTGGAGGGCAAACTGAGCAAATACAAATGTACATGTGATCCAGTTTTAACCAATCACAAACCCTTAAAAATATTCGATTAATAATGTTTGAGAAATAATTCATGGGGGCTTGAATTTATTGTGATTTTACCACGGATTGGCCCTTTATGCTAAATATTTTACCATAAGCCCCCATGAATTATTTCTATTCTAATAGGACAAAGATAGCAACTCTTTGGGATCGAAGCGCTCTATGCGAAGGGAAATGTTTGCTGTTCCCGTAATTGAACA